>JAUKNK010000227.1:767500-855000 GCA_030765055.1 Mantis religiosa | reverse complement strand
TAATAATAATAATAATAATAATAATAATAATAATAATAATAATAATAATAATAATAATAATAATAATAATAATAATAATAATAATAATAATAATAATAATAATAATAATAATAATAATAATAATAATAATAATAATAATAATAATAATAATAATAATAATAATAATAATAATAATAATAATAATAATAATAATAATAATAATAATAATAATAATAATAATAATAATAATAATAATAATAATAATAATAATAATAATAATAATAATAATAATAATAATAATAATAATAATAATAATAATAATAATAATAATAATAATAATAATAATAATAATAATAATAATAATAATAATAATAATAATAATAATAATAATAATAATAATAATAATAATAATAATAATAATAATAATAATAATAATAATAATAATAATAATAATAATAATAATAATAATAATAATAATAATAATAATAATAATAATAATAATAATAATAATAATAATAATAATAATAATAATAATAATAATAATAATAATAATAATAATAATAATAATAATAATAATAATAATAATAATAATAATAATAATAATAATAATAATAATAATAATAATAATAATAATAATAATAATAATAATAATAATAATAATAATAATAATAATAATAATAATAATAATAATAATAATAATAATAATAATAATAATAATAATAATAATAATAATAATAATAATAATAATAATAATAATAATAATAATAATAATAATAATAATAATAATAATAATAATAATAATAATAATAATAATAATAATAATAATAATAATAATAATAATAATAATAATAATAATAATAATAATAATAATAATAATAATAATAATAATAATAATAATAATAATAATAATAATAATAATAATAATAATAATAATAATAATAATAATAATAATAATAATAATAATAATAATAATAATAATAATAATAATAATAATAATAATAATAATAATAATAATAATAATAATAATAATAATAATAATAATAATAATAATAATAATAATAATAATAATAATAATAATAATAATAATAATAATAATAATAATAATAATAATAATAATAATAATAATAATAATAATAATAATAATAATAATAATAATAATAATAATAATAATAATAATAATAATAATAATAATAATAATAATAATAATAATAATAATAATAATAATAATAATAATAATAATAATAATAATAATAATAATAATAATAATAATAATAATAATAATAATAATAATAATAATAATAATAATAATAATAATAATAATAATAATAATAATAATAATAATAATAATAATAATAATAATAATAATAATAATAATAATAATAATAATAATAATAATAATAATAATAATAATAATAATAATAATAATAATAATAATAATAATAATAATAATAATAATAATAATAATAATAATAATAATAATAATAAATTCATTTAGTTTTAAGAAAATATTCATTTTCATGTGCACCAGCCGGAAACTCCGCAGCATAATTTTGGAAACCAATAAATCCCTGGCAACTCTGAGGTATGATTTTAATCCCACGCCTTGTAAAAGCAACCCTCAACCTCTACGGACTTAGGGTGAGAGAGTGAGTGAGTGAGTGAGTGAGTGAGTGAGTGAGTGAGTGAGTGAGTGAGTGAGATTTAGGGGTTGTCGAAACTAGGTCATTTGGGTCCACGGATTGAATAGGGGTGGGAGGACAGGATGCCATTCATTTAAAAATATTACAAGGATAACTAACTCTAAATAATCTAACTCTGTAATTAGAATATTTGCGCAGGCCACATAAACAGTTCTTCGCTGTCCGGTTTGTCATTATCTACATTTGCGTCGAATATTTTGAGGTAAGTATTTAGTAACGAGAGAGATAGAATGACGGAAATTTGTATTAAATACCTAGTTAAGATTGCCAGTTTGGTTTCGTGCAGTCGGTGAAAATACCAGTAAATATATAGGTAAAATAACACTTATAAACAGAAAATGGAGTTATTATTTGACAGCATTCGTACGAGGGTTGTTCAATAAAGAATAATCACAATTTGATTTGACAAGGTACCTTTACTCATCCTCATTATTTTGGTCGTCATTCTCAAAATATTCTACCCTGAATGTGATGCACTTGTCCCAGCGTTTCTGCCAGTCTACAAAAAACAAGCTGGAAACCATTTTGAGGGATTCTTCAAAATTGCCTCTACAGCCTTCACCACTGCTTTGATGATGAATAACCTCCCACGAAGGCGTTTCATTAATTTAGGGAATATAAAAAGGTCATATGGGGCTAAATCCGGACTATAGGGAGGGTGAGGGATGCACTTCACGTTGATGTTTGCAAGATATTAAGCAACAACATTGGCAATATGCGGCCGCACATCAAGCTTACTTCACGATAATGTGGTCTTTTGCACCTGATATGGACTTGCATTGTTTTGAGGCCATCCCTGTAGTATTATCCAGTTATTGATGTGTGTGCAGGTACAACATGCTGATAAACCTTTCCATAAACATCAAAGAATGGGATGACCATAACTTTCCTAGCAGAAGCAACCACTTTTGCTAATTTTGGGGTTGGTGATGAATGAGATTTCCACATTGAGCTTTGCTGCTTGCTCTCAGGATCAAAATGATGTAGCCAAGTTTCATCAGCAGTGATTATGTTTGAAAGAAACTCTGGATCTTCATCTAACATCAACTTTAACTGAATGTTACCTCCATAGCAGCGGTAGTCGATACTAAACATGTCTGAACTAGCCTGGTTCTCATAGGCGGGAACCAGGAGTACCAACAATGAAACTACTACTGTGTGTTTGTTTCAAATTAGCCTAACAGAATATATTAAGATTGGATTTCAGTGCAAAAAAGTGTGACCGTGAAAGATTATGATCATTCTTAATGGACAGCCCTCGTAAATACTGCCCCGAGGAATCGCAAATTAGTTCTGCAGCTCAATTTATGGGGGAAGACAACAGGTAGCACTATAAAGTACAAGGGACAGCTAGGTAAATAAGCAGTTCGAAATACGTAGCTTAGGCATTATTTCCCGTCCATAAGCTCCTTAGCAAATTCCAAAATATGTCCACAGGTGCCAAAAGTCTTAAGAGTAAGCAAACGGGAATTATCTCCCCTAAGTTGTAGGGTATAGTAAAATGTAACAAGAATACACAAAAATAATACGGAGTATAATTACTTTACAATATGGAAAAAATATTATAACTGTAGCGTTCTGACCTTTCTAGCGCCGAATTGTGTGATTTCCCAGCTTCCAGGGAGGGGTTTGGCTGTGATAACCATACACCGTGCCACAGCTATAGCAGAAAGTGTAACAATAGACAGCAGACCGAAGTATTCAACACCACAGGCGTACAATATGCAACCTATAATGAAACAAAAGGGCATTTTAGTCATTGGAATTGAGTTTGGAGGCTAATTCCTTCTCTCAAGTAAGAACTCCTCTCTTTACTGTATTCAGAAAACATTCATATTTAATATTTCATAAAAGAAAATAGCTTTTACACATTGGTGAGGTCATTTTACACACATGTGCCTTGGTATTCCATTACACTAATGTTTTATTTTATTTTGGTCTGTTGTTTGGTATACTGGGCACAACATAATATCAGCGCTCACAAGCACTCTATGGTTCTTAGATGTACATGAACCTATCGGCCAAATGACAGAGCATATCATCGTCATTAAGAAAAAGTTAATGCCAGAGGTCCTACTCCCATCAGTCCTGGAACCGTAGGACCAGGGACCCGGGCCTCCTTCGACCAGGGAGTTACCGAGCTGTCTCAGAAGGGCACCTGGCGCCACCGTGGGATTTTCCATAGAGCAAGACCTGGAGATTAACAAGCTCCCCCAAACTGGTCCTATAGACACAAGACGGGGTGGAAGTGGATGCGCCACTTACGCGCGCCAACACCAAAATAGGAATGCTACCGATATGACCTCGGTGGGGCCACCTGGTGATCTAGCACACGTTCTACTAGCTATGAAGGCTAGTACGCGGGAATATTGATGGCTTCCTTCAACCTCGTCCAGAGAAGTACCCGATCTCCCACGTGTATCAAGAACCACTGCCCCCTAAAGTCTAACCCAATCGGAACAACTCACTATCAGGGAGGGGCTCAAATGTTCGGCCCGAGGTTCCTCTAGTAACGTCAGAGTTACACGTGTGCTAGGGCTCCGCAGCGCCCGCACCACGGCAGCTGAAGGGGAGGGATCCCCTCCCCTACGGGAATCATTAAGAATAGGCTAAAAACATTTGAAATCTTGGCGTTTATTAAGTAAAATATTGGGAATTTCTAAAAAAAACTACTCTACTTAAATTACCGAATGGCCGGAAGATGGAAAGGAAAAGCTCTCTCTTTAAGTACTTTGAATATTAAGTAATTTTGTGGAAAGAAATAAAAAATACTCTCCAATTGTGAAACATTTTGTAGGCATTAAAGCAATACAATCTTTAAAAGGAGATGCGTAAATACACAGGTTGTTTCAGAATTACTTTTACAAACTTCAGGTATTGGTTCCTCACACCAAAAGAAGGAAAAAAGTTAATATGAACATATGTCCCATAGTCCTTGGCTTTCGCATTATTACTGTCACAATGAAAGTGCGAGTTCTAAGGTCTTCAGGGTCCAAAATCAAAACTTCATTTCTCTATGCACTCATCCAAAGTTTGACCCATTGTGCCATGGGTGGCGAAGTGTTTCCTTAGAGACCTGCTTACGTTTGTCATTTGCTATCAGTCTGTCTTCAACGTTTCAATTGTCTATATGTAGTGAGTTAACTGCAAGTGTTTCGTTCCATCATGGCTGGATATTCATTTCGTGAACAGGCAGACAATACTTTTATGTATGGTCTCGATGGTTTCTAGCATAAACAGCCAATCCATTGTTGTCTCGTCAGTTTTGTTTACAGACGAGGCAACGGTTGGGAGAGATGGAATTACTTATTTCCACAAATCACACGTATGGGCAGATCGTAAACCTCATGCTGTGCTTCAGGCTAGACAGCAGCAACAGTTTAGTCCGAATGAGTGAGTTGGCATTGTAGGTGACTGTCTGGTAGGGCCATATGTTTTACCAGCACATGCTGCTAGTGCTGTCTACAGGGTCGAGGGCTGCGTTCGTATCCTTCATTTTAGTTGCCAGACTATCGTTCGCCGCTTTCATTTCCGTGGTCAATTCGGCCATCTTCGCTGTCATCATCACGGATAAGTTGCCATTAGCCGTTTCCATATTTGTGGCCATGTTGTCATCTGCCGCTTCCATCTTCGTTTTCAATTTGGTCTTCATTATTCCATATTTTCGGTGACGTTGTCGTTCACACGTCTATTGTTGATATCCCACTCCTGACACCATTTGTGGCCCTGTGAGTTCGTAGAATTAAAAGTCCAATTTACATAAATTAAAAATGTGCTTTATTTCCGTAGAAATACACTCTGTTCGATCCTTATAGTAGCAGAATTACTTTACATACACGATTACACTATACCAAGGTCGTTTACCACAACACAGAGCTTACTCAACCTCCACTGTTTACAAATATCTTGTTACAACTCCTGTTTACGACTGTCTTTAGAACTCTCTTGGTGAGTTATATACCACGACTCATGTAACTAGATATTTCTGGAACAAACAAGAAATCGAATGTTCTGTAAGACACCATACTGTGGTATTACTGTTTACATCATTGAGAACATTTTCAAGCCTGTTACTGACCACCTAAGCATTATTTCCCATTATTACCACCGAGTCATGCATATAAATTTACTAGCAGTACTGCACAAGCTTGAACATGTCATTCAGATTAATCAGTGGCAAATAGGCCCAAATTTATTGCACGAAGTTGTGCACTCTGGGACCGTAAGAGTCCAAATAAAGCGCTACTGTAACCCCCAACATCCGTCTATAATCCCTTAATATGTGGTGTAATATACCTTTAGTAGTGGTCAGCTTTTTGTGTTATGTAGATTCTGAATGGGTGTTCTATTGTCTGAGTGGTAAATCTAAATATTTGAAACTGCCTACAGGTATGTTTTCTATACATGGGTAATTGCACTTCATTCCTGAAAACTACTTTTCTGATCTTCTGCTCTTTTAGCTGGAGCTCAACTCTTTTTTTCTAATGCAATATATGCCTTACTGCAGCTACTTAAAGATGTGTGTCCCAACCACCATGTTGTATGTTTAGATATATGTAGATCTTAAGGTCTGTTGCTTCTTCTGTTATTACCTGAATGACTTGTTTGGCTACATTGAACGAAAGGGCCTGAGGGGGTTTTCCTACAAAACTCCATTTATTTGAAACATTTCTTTTCAAGTGGTTATTGCATCGAGGATTCAGGCAGGGGTTTTACGCCGTGAGTTCGTTGCTTCGCAATAGCATCTGGATAGTATGAAGCAGGGAGCAGACAATGGTACTACCCAATCCGTCAAATATTTTGATGAAATCAATGAACACCACATAGAATTTGTGACTCATTTGAAAGCTAATTGGTGTTCTGGAATCCCTTCAGTTTATTTTATTAACCTCCTACACATTAACTCGTCAACAGCTTAAGAAGATTGTTTTCTAAGGTGATCGCTCAGTAGGAGTTTGGATTGTGGAATAAGCTTTCTACTTGTGTAGCACTCGTTATTTTCAATGTCCTCCATTCTTCGGGGATGTTTCCTGTAAGTAGTATGGAGTACTATGTAGGGAGTAGTCTGTTTCTATGCACTATGAGGTGTTCACTGAAGATGACTTTAGGTCCTGATATTCTCTTGTTTTTTGTGTTGATGGGTGCTTCAGATTTTCTCTGTTGTGAGCCGTTGATGTTGCTATACCACTTTCCAGATGTCATCTCATATGCCACAGTCAATCTTCAGTTATTTAGAATGTTGAAGTGTTTTTTTCCATTTGTGTATCTGTTTTCTACATTGCTTGAGCGTATTACGTTTTTAGAACTATATAAGGGTTTCGTGTGCCTCTTTCAGCCAGCTGTTTGCTTTCTGTTCAGTGGAATTATTTTCTTATTTTAAGGTTTTGTATTCTTTTCTGATGGTACTATAAATATTTGTTTTTAATCAACGTCCTACCACGTAGGTCATATTGCCGTAACTAATTTAATTGACGTTTATTAGGAAGTGGGGGAATGTAACTAGGTGGTATTAAGAGTCAATTCGAATGGCATGAGAGGCTTCCGTACACCAAAAGATCGTTTTATCAGGTGGCATCTAAATTACGATTTTAAAACAAAAACGAAAATTACTTTGATTTAACACATTTAATGAACTTTAGATACATTTACAATACACAAGAACACGTTTACCTTTTAAGTTGGGTTCAGGAGTGATGTGGTTGCCCTGTATACCGCTATGCGTCTGTTCCCCAACAACGTTCACCAAGAAAGACAAAAAACAAGCGCCACGAGCCTCGTGCACGAAGCACGAATCTATCCTCACTCCGTTTCCGCTAGGCATACCAACAGCTGCTTAATAAATAATGCCACAGAGTAAAGCCAATATAGCTTCACCACAATATGAGACAATGAATGGAATGGGTGAGATAATGTTCAAGTGAACCCAGGCTTCATAGAGCTTACAGTTTCCTGAAATTCACCGTTCAGAATATTAGAAACTCCTGGAAAAGACCTTATCCAGATAACTCACCCTGAACAGGGTTCAAACATGGGACCCCTTGAATGTGAGGCACATACTCTTAAAAAGACGTCACAAACACAGGCTATGAGTGCTGAGGACCACCTATTTTTTGTGCATTTACATGCGTAAAGGGCTCGCAGAACTTGCTTTCTCTTACATAACAAGTTTAATTGAACCATTTCTGCACCCTTTGTTTGCTGACTGTGGTAGTTGCTGCTTATGATGTTTTTAAGAGCTATGACTGCAGCAACTAGGTCCTTCTCCTTTATTTTGTTTCCGAGGATAGCAAGCTGGTGCTTATTTTCCTGTAAACAGTTCATATTTAACTTCTTGGTAACAGGCCTATTTTTATTTCATATGCCCTTAAGTGCCTTTATGTTGGGGAATGTTGTAACTGGAGAGCACTTCTTAACTGGTGTCACCGCATCTGACTGGCGTACACTGTTATCCATTATTTCAAGAGATGTACTTTGGTAGAAAATTATATGTGTAGTGCTACTGCCATTGTGAATAAAGTATGTCCTGTTGACTGAGTGGGATGGCTCAGCTGGTTTCGTCTGTGGCCCACATACGTGAGGTGCGGTTTCGAATTTCCGTGGACGGCCTTCTTAACCCATAGGCTTTGTCAGGGGTTTACCTGGGTAGGCACGCCAAACTGTGTATACTTATTATATCTCCAGAATTTCCCTTTCCTCCATTCCATCTCCATTATTATTTCACATCATCTCCCATATGGTGTCTCTTTCAGCGTAGAATTGACAACCTGGCGAAGTTGTCCTGTACAACATTGCAAGAAACAATTAAGAATCGTGGTATAATGTATTGTTTAAGATGATCATTATAACTGAATAAAATATAAATTAATCTTTTTCTTAAAATTGAAAAAAGAAGGCCTGTAAGTTGCGTGATATTACCGGTGGGGCCCGGCCATTCTGGCCCTAAATGACACTTCGCCCCTGTCTTCTAGTAATGCAAAAAGAACGGAATTTCACAGCCAATAGCAATGCGATCAGGTCTTGTGAGAGATTAAACCTCTAGTTGTATTGTATCGTATTTACAAGAAAATAATATAGAAAACATATAGCAAAAGCAATTCTACAAATGTTATCTCGTTTAACGTGAAGTGCATAATATGGTAAGTGTTTGTACGAGGATGGATCAAATAAAATGCCTCCTATTTTTTGTCTCACTTTTAATTCCCAAGAAAATTGAATTTATTTACATAGCTTATAAACTACAGCATTGACGAATAATTTTCCACTATTAAATATAATCTCCGTCCTTCTCCATAGTTTTCCTCCACCTTTTAACTAGGGCATGTATTCCAGTGTGGTAAAACACACGGTCTTGCTTGCTAAGCCATTGATGCAAGGACATTTTCACAGCCTCCACTTCTTCAAAATGAATCCAACTATGAGCTTCCTTTAGTTCCCCGAACAGAGGGAAATCTGATGGTGCCAGGTCAAGGTTATATGGGGGGTGAGGTAAGACTTGCCATCCCAAATTCTCAATTTCTGCAGTGGTGAAACGGCTGGTTTGTAGTCTTGCATTGTCATGCAAAAGAAGAAGTTCCACCATAGCGTTAGTTGAGCGAACTCGGCGAAGACGTGCTTTCAGCTTTTTGAGAGTTCTGACGTATTGGACAGAATTTATTGTGCATCCCTGCTTCAAAAATCAATCATATGCACACCCTCTGCATCCCAACACTGTCGCCATAACTTTCCCTGCCGACCGCTAATTTTTGAATTTTTTTCTTCAGTGACTTTGTGTGATGTCATTCCATTGACCGCCTCTTTGATTCAGGTTAAAAAAAATGAACATACGTTTCGTCTCCAGTAATAATTTTTTCCAGAAGTTCCTCTCCCTCCAAATTGGAGCGCTGCAAGTGTCCGGAGGCTATTGTTTTTCCTAGTCTCTCTGTTTTGGGCGGTTAGCATTCTTGTTACCCAACGTGAAGAAACTTTTGAGTTACCCACTTGTTGAATAGTCGTCATCACACTGCCTATACTGAGGAAGGTAATGCCATACAAGTCACCTGTTGTTACCCAGCGATCACCACGAATGATGTCATCGACTCGCTGAATGTTGCATGGAGTCACTGCAGTCACCGGCCTGCCGCTTCGCCTTTCATCTGCCAATGGCGTTTGCCCTTCAGCTTTGTTACAGCAATGAACCCATCGTCTAACAGTGCAGACATTGGCGTTTCACTTTCCGCTGTCAAAAATCCAATCACAGAACGCTGTCTAATACGAAAGTCGATGTCAGCCATTTTGCGAGAGGATGCAGTGCTGCCACCTGTTGACTTAGGGAGTTACTACTGCAGGGGATAGGAGAAGAAGGTTTGAGGAATTGCGCCAAATTCAAAGTTTTCACATAAATTACTTATTTAAGGAAGAAAAATAGGTGGCAATACCTTTTTATCTACTCTCGAAAACCAGGTCTTTGAGTTTAGGGAAATGTATTTGAATAAATCGTGTTAACGATTTTCAGATAGTAGGTCGCTTAATTCTCTCGAGGCATGGAACGAGCATCAGCTGTCAATACCATGACATAGCGGCGTGCTATTTAAAACATCTGACTCCTGCTTTTATCTTCATATACCTACAATGAAATGCAAAATATTCAGTGGATGTTTAAGTAAATTAAAAAGAAGTAAATGGAGGGATAAACATATATACGAAAATTTTGCATTAAAATGTGTAGAGAGGAAATAAGAATGTACCACATCAAATTTTTTATATTCATAGTCAAGTAATTCTGACTGTTGAAGAATTCTTCGTAAGCATTTAACACACTAAAGCTTTATTAGCGTGGACGGCCTATCTCTAAATGTGTAGACTACTGTTTCATATTTTAAGGGAATACAACACCGAAATTGGCTAATACAATGGGAAAAAAGTATTTTTGTTGTTTTCTTTTTGAGCTAATAAAATACTTTGAACCTTATATTATCATAATCCAACTAAATTTATGAGTTTCAGGCATTCAGATACACTCAAATGACAGTTTAAATGCCCGTACGCCCGTGCATGCCAGCCCTTGGATACACAGAATTCTGTCATTTGACTTCGATTGAATGTACTAAATTAATACATTTGGAATTACCGGGCAAAGTTTCTGGTGGAATTCTATGTGTTGGTATGATGATTATTTCTTACAATATGTGGCACCATGGAAACAAAACACTGGCTACAAACATTGAAAGCAAATAATAATGTTTATCTTTGGTTTTGTGTCAGGTTCTAACTTGGTCGCGATTTTCTTGTGTTTCTCGTAAAACTACACACTGTTTATATATAATTAATGAGCTTTAGTCTGCTATTTAACAATTATAAAGGTGTTTTATACAACTAACTTGCATATAACTGTTATGTAGGTTGTAGGTAAAACATTTTTGAAACAAGAAACCTTTTGTTGACTGTGTACAAATGATCATGAACAGGCTAAGAGATACTTGGGAAGAAACTCCTAAACATAACTATACAACAATGGGAACATACTTGAGGCCTGATGTGGTAAGAAAACTAATGCCTGTGTACCAATGGCTGGCATCAGATAAAATCCTAAGGAGATGTATATTGGTTAAGACACAAAATGCCAATGAAAGTTTACACAGCATGATATGGCGTAAATGCCGAAAAGAAATACTTGTGTCAAAGAAGTGACTTCAGGTTGCTGTGACATTAAAAATCAGTGAATTCAATTTTTGTTGTCTTGCCTCACTCAAGCTGCAGTCAGACATAATGGACACTGAGATTTCACAAGCATCTCCAAAAATTAGCCAAGGGAAGGACCAATTACGCTTACTTCATTCAGCAATTTCTGCCAAGGTAACTTCTAAAACATCCAAAAGTGAACTAAAATTGAAGAAAACTCCTGCAAAAGAGAGATGGAAGGGGCAGAAGGGTCCATCTTACCTATCAGGAAGGTCTTAGTCTGCTTCAAGGTATGTAACTGAGAAAGAAAATGTTTTGGATTTTAAAACTTGATTTACTCAGTTATAGTTTTTTCAACATATTTTGTCATTCAAAATTTTCCACACGTTGCAGTTTTGATTCAGTCCCTCTAAAATTTTTAACACATATTTCCAGAAAACAAATAAAGACTTCTACGGAAGGAATTTTTAATGTTCATTATATTTTTAAAGTTATTCATACATAAATTAAAAGGGTTAATCGTACTCTTTTTGCTTTTTTGTTTACTCCAAGCCTTATTTTTTCTCCCTGTGGAACTAAAAGCAGTATCAGAAATTCATATGATATATCTTTTCTTCATAACCATCTGAATTTTTCTAGAAATTGAAAAACTAAAACTTTGTAAATTTTCATCACGTGGAGCGGTTTGAATTTTGCCCAAATTTTCACACTGACAAATGAATTACTCAAAAATTATTACAGACACAAAAACCAAATTTTGAATTCTGTATTCACTACGCATGAGAACTAAGTGGAAAACGTTTCAGCAAGATGGCTTAAAAATTGCTGGATTTGGGGTTTTCAGTGCTGCATCCCCTTAAAGGGCACAAGTTTGTGTTTCGTTTGGACAGAACCTGGGAAATAGAAAATTCAAGCTTTGAGTGTAAATTTTCATATTCTGCAATAACATATCTGTAGCAGTAACTGCAACTGTATGAGCTGGATAATTAAATGTGATGCCAAAGTACATCAGATAAACCTCAAGAGATTGTTAAACAAGTCGGTATGTGTTCCATGGTCAAAGTCCATTTCGGAAATTCGAGTAAAATTAGGAATTGCATTATGAATTGTAACAGTGTAAAGCAACGCTGTTGTGACATATTTAGGTTACAAATCTGGCCTCACGTTTTGTCCCATTACTCTTGCTACAGGTGAACGACAGCACCATATTATTTCCGCCACAGAACATTCTTGAAATTTAACTTCATGCGAATCTTTGACCATGCTAAAGAGCCCCATTTACGACGCGAAATTACACATACCATATTTACAGACCTGATAAAATATTAGCTTTCCAAAGCTTTTACGTTCCCTTTAATTTTCAGCATATATACCTATTTTCATCAACGTTTGATACGACACGTGTGCGTAGGGATGTGAAGCATCACTCTGAGCAAACAAGTGAACTTGTGCCAAGAGAAAATAACATCATAAATTCATAAAAGCGTGAGAGGAGAATTTATTTGGTCGAGAGCTCATGCATATCTGATGACATGCGGGTCATATATATGAGAAATAATACCGCCCTGTGACTTACAACTAAAAACGCTTGGCTAAGTCTCCGTAAATAATGTGTCCTGTGTTCTGCTTCCATCTGTCCCAGGCAGGGCTAGAGAATTAATTCAGCAACCGCACATGTATGTCCATCTTAAGGAGAGAAAATACTAGCAACTTACTTAAGCTTGGTAATAAGTCCATAAACGTTTATTTAATTCCTATACCGCTGAGGGAGGTGACGTCGTGGCAAGTGTGCAACCCACATTCGGGAGGTCCGGAGTTAATCACCTCATTGCGACCCGTGAGTTTTTTGCGGTTTTTCGGGTCGGTAGGCGGCCACCATGATATTGGTTCTAAAGTCTGTTTAGTGAACTCGTGTGCACGTCGGCCGCCGTCTTTTACGAACCCTTATAATCGTTTTACATCATTAACCCTCCTTCTCCCAGACCTTTCTTCAAGGTCTGCACCTTTCTCGATTAGGGGGAGGGATGCGTCCCTTTCAGCTGCCAAATTGCGGGCGCAGCGGACCCCTAGCACTCGTGGTACCTCTGACATTACTAGAGGAATCTCGGGCCGAACATGCCGAGCCCCTCCTTCGGGAGTTGTTCGGATTGGGTTGGACTCGAGGGGGCAGTGTGTTCCCGCCACCCACGGGCAATTGGGTACCTCCGGCCAGGCTACTGCCCGCCCGGAGGGGGTAGAGAGTTGCCTCATAAGTCCCGGGAACTAGCCTGCAGAGCTAGTAGCTGGTGAGCTAGACACTGATGGCCCTACCAAGGTTTTTTGGTAGCTGATTCATTAAGGACCAGCGGGTAAATGGCGTATCCACTTCCGTCCTGTCTGCCGTGTGCAGGCGGGGGGGGGGGCAATTTATAAAATAGGTACTGTCCTACGGTAAATAGACCCTAGAGGCCCGGGTTCAGGTCCTACGGGGCCAGGACTAATGGGATTAGATCCTCACATTCACGTCATGGGTATCGTAGCAGGTTTCGTCTAAATAAATTACCTTATGTCCATTACTGCAAACCTTCCTTAGTTTTGACAAATATATATGCGTCGTGTGTGTGTGTTTGTGTGTGTGGGTATCGCCAAGCTACAATTCTACTAGATTCCATAAAAACCCTTAACAAATTCAGAGTGCGATATTTGAAACCCAGCTCCTTTAGGAGACCGCGCAAATTGCAGTGCCCATAAGGAAAGTTACAAATTTCTTGCAAATGTGCAACCAATTCATCTAAGGTGGGTGCTCTCCCATTTGCATAGAATCTATAAATTTCTCGACGAATTCAATCGCATGTGAAATTATCTTATTTAGAGAAACGTTTCCTTTTGTTTTCACTCTTGATCGGCGTCTATGGTATTCCTTTCGCCACAATAATTCTTATTGTATTTCTGTGAATACCCAGAATTTAACATCAGGTTTATTGCACGACCTCTTACTGAGATTATTTGTCAGCACATATTTATATGTGTTCAAAACAAGCGCTTGAATTTGCTTAGAAACTCTTTCCGTTATAGCTTTGCTTTTTGAGGCTTTTCCGCTAATATAACTCTGCCCAGTTATTCAACTATTGTCATCACTTTGATTATTTTCACTTGACTGAAAGTAATCTACTACTTCATTTGCATTTAACACTGCATTTCCGTCCAACGGCCCCCACATTGTGACACACTAAACTCAAAATAAATACTTGATGTTCAGTCTCTATTTACATTGGTTGTATTTTGCATTTCAGTATTTATGAGCATTCTGAGAACTAGAATGCGTCATATTATTTTTAGCAATAATGCTAATCGCATTATAGTTGTTGGGTTAACATTGATTTGAGCCTAAATATTTTATAAATACAATTTAGTACTGGTTATTGGTGGCTTCCATGCATGCATGTATAATTTTCTATGCTCGTTCTTTTAAACACATATCCGTCATGAATTCGTCACACAGCGAAATTATCGCGGTATTGTGCTCATAATTCCTGTGTATCATTTTCATCTGAGTACACATGCACTTAATATCGGCGTTCGTGAGAGACACACAAAAGGAACCATACTCTGAAAATATATTAAGTAACATGTTTTCATAAGTAGAATGAATAACAAAGTCCAATTCTCACACTAATTTGCTCTTTAAAAGTCATCATAACCACTATTTAGCCGTTATTTTTTCAGATTAGATTAGATTTATTGTGCATATTCCAAAATTTTACAATTTATAACTTGTGGCTACATTTATTTGTGTTTACCTTGCTGCTGCCTTCCCTTACATGACACCCTGGTCTTCTCTCTTAACGTCCATGCCTCCTAGCCCCATTTTTTCCCTCATCTTCCTTTCTTACATTTTCTTACATTTCTGGCCCATCTTGCTTTTCCTTTCTGGAAGAACTCACCAATACATCTTACCTTATTTTCCTCCCTGCCCGTTAACATTTTATAGCTACTATCCTCTTCTCTACTTCCCCCCAGTTTTCTTCCTAATCTCTTTTTCTCCATATAGCAGCCTCTTCGCATCCTGTTACATAGTGTTCTATGCATTCTTTTCCCCTACACAATTCACAAATTCCTTTTTCCCTACCTCTTATCACTCTTAGAAATATTATTCCTGTTCTCATCCATGCTGACCCTTCTCTCTCTTGCCCATTTAAGTAATCTACATATACTTCTCGTCCCCAATTCCTTTTTATTTGCTTGTAAAATTGTATTGATTTCATATTTTCTAGACTTCCCCATATTCCCTCTCTTTCTATATCTTCTATTCTGCATTTTACTAATTCAGCCACATCACCTGTATTCCTTTCCTCTAAATTCCATATATCTCCCATTCCTATTTTTTCGATAATTCCTCCTATCTCTGTCCACCAATTATTTGAGTTTGCTAATCCTTTTTGCTGTCTCATGCATAATTTCATAATTTCCCCTTCTTGTTAAACAAACACCTATAGCAAAATGTTATTATTCTTCGCATTATTATTCCATTTCTTCTTTTCATTCCTAATTCTACTAAAGCTACTTCCCTAGGTACTAACCTTGGTGAGCCTAGTAGCTCTGTACAAAGCCTTCTGTAGTTTTGGTACACCGGTTTGTTTACCTCTGTGCCACGCCTCGCAGATCTCCACTGCATACAACATTTTTAATTCAACTACTGCTTCGCACATTCTTTGTAACCACTTGGTTGTCATTTCTAGCTTATATTTTCATATTCTTATTCCATTCATTGCCGCCCTTCCTTTTCTTCGGGTTTTCTCTTGTGTGCTCCCCAGTTTCCGTTGTTATTCAACCTTACTTCTAAGTATTCAAATTCATTGACCACTTCTACCCTTTTGCCTTTTGTACCCACTTTTCTTTTTTTTAGTTTAACTCCCTTCCTGAAGATTATAACTTTCGACTTATTTGGTTTATTTTGATTTCCCACTCTTCACAGAATTTCTGGATTTCATTTATTGCCTTCTGCAGTCCTATTATCGTTATAGATCCTACCATTAAGTCATCCGCATATAGACAGAAATTTCTTTGTTTGCTATTACCCATAAATGCTGATTTTCTTCTTTAAACTTGTGTATTATCTCATCTATGAATAAGTTAAATAAAATTGGACTCCTTTTGCATCCTTTTCTTAGGCATATTTTTGTTCTGTCATCTCTGTAATTACATTTTTCCCACCTTATGCAAAACTTCTGCCCTTCATAGATTTTCTGTATTTGTTTTATATATTTCCTACTTACCCCATTTATCCTCAATTACTAAACTAAAGCTTTTCTGTTTATCGTATCAAAAGCTTTTTGAAAATCCACAAAGAACATATATACCCTCCCTCTCTTCTTCCTGAGGTATTTGTCTATTATAGTCCTTATTATGAACAGATCATCTATTGTCCGTTTCCCTTTCCTGAAAGCTGTTTTAAATTCACACAGATTTAGCCGTTATTTATTAAAGGGTAAAGTATTACTTACTGAATTGCTTTGCTCTTGGTATATAAAAATAAGTGATTTGGTTTAATAAGTTGAACTAACTTTTGCACTAAAACAACTCTTACAACTACAATAAAGCGAGCTTAATATTTGAAATTGTTAAATGGAATCATTAGATGAGCGACATATGTTACTAAAATTTTACAGAGTACATATTCACATATGTATTTATTCAAACTTTGCTATATTAGTCGCAAATGAATGTAAGACAGAGATAGAGTAGTGGTACTTCCATAAAGTCCTTGGCAATGGCGGCGATTCCCGTATGCGAGCCGTCCAGCCGTCACATGTGCAAAGGTATGCGTGAAAATCAGTCTGTTGGTTACACACAAGTAAAGTACTGTAGGGGATCAAGCTCTGTATGGTTGCTTGATTCGGGGGAGTCAGTATGAAGGAGAGGGGCGATAAGCTGGTGTTGAGAGGCAATGCTTGCGTAAGCAGACATTAGTGTAATTGTTATTTCTTAAACGAGCAAAGCAGACGATGATTTGGATGATATTACAGAGCTTCCCCAATCCCCTTAGAGTAGCACACCGCCGTCACACAGAGCTGGAAGGGACTCGCTTCTAAGCTTAGTTACATTAAATGCAGGGATTTTATGGAAGTACGGTTACCCTGCACACAACTTCAGAAATGAGGTATACATATTGTTCATACTTTTCCCCTTCATAATTTATATTTGTTTTTCTTGTTAGCAGGATCTTTGAATAATAAGATGTTAGGTGTAGGTTAAGAGTATTTCAACACAGCGGGACACCTTCAGACAAGATGAACCTAATGAACCTATGAAGGCTACAATTTCCACAAGGAACGAATTAAATAAAGAAACAATAGAAGGGTATAGTTGAAGGCAAACAAGCTACAGAGAAGCCGGGAAGTACCTTTCAGTTTCAAGTTCAAATTCCGTCCCCTATTGGAGCTGCCCAGAAAGGGTAGTCAACGAACCGCCAACTAAACTGCCCTCATGTCCACGAGGAGGGGAGACAGATGGATGATTGCGTTTTAGGGCGCTCAACATCTGGATTATCAGCGTCCTTAAAAACAAGTTGGATAAAAGCTGAATCAAAGTCTAAAACACTAGAAATCTACACAATCAAATAAAACCAAGGTAAAAATACCGCCATAACGAGGAGGCCTCGTTTAAAATAGAATTTATAATCGTTAAACCAGAATAGGGATAAAATGGCTAAAACAAACCCAAGACACTTGAGATTAAATTCTATAATCCACAGCTGAAACAAACGCTAAAACTTTGCCCATCGCCGTTTCGTCATCCGCGAGGATCTCCGCCAAGCTGGCCGGCAGCTGGAGAGACCTGCGGAGACGTGCCAAGCTAAAACAATCTAAAAGCAAGTGACGGACAGTCAGGTCAGCAGTGCACCGTGGGCAAACGGGAACCGGGGTCCTATTCAATAAGAAGCTGTGGCTAAAATAACAATGCCCAATGCGCAACCGAGCCAAAATCACCTCCTCGCGACGAGATGACCGACAGGAGGTAACCCAGGGAATAAGAAGTTCCTTGACTGATCTAAGTTTATTATTGCGAAGAGCGGACCACTCTTCCTGCCAGCAGTTTTGCAGAGCTCTCCGCAATACGGCCCTAAAATCTTCCGATGTCACACATGGTACTCGAACCGTGGGCTTCATGGTAGCCGTCTTGGCTGCCGAATCCGCCATTTCATTCCCCCGCAAGCCTACGTGACCAGGAATCCATGCACACACCACGCTAACGCCAGAAGAGTGTAAAACGTGGAGGGCATCCTGTATCTGCTGCACAATAGGGTGGTAGTTGTACAGCTGCCGTAGGCTTTGAAGGGCACTGAGGGAATCACTTAGGATTAAGCAGTCCCCTAACTTTCGTCGACGTACGTGTAAAATGGCCCGGTATATTGCATAAAGCTCTGCGGTAAAAATGGAAGTGCTAGTGTGGAATCCGAATGTATAGGGTTCGGTTTCACACACGTAAGCTCAACCAACACCATCTGAATTCTTGGACCCATCGGTGTAAATTTTAAAATGGTCCTGATATCGCGATAAAAATTCTAAAAAACATGTGCGGATACTAGACATAGACATGGTAGATTTATCGTGTGTGGTCATGCCCAGATCAACGTCGGACGCTCTGCACAACCAAGGAGGGTATGTCCTCTCCCCCCTAGGATACATCTTGGGCATTTCAGTATTAAGATGTCTAAGGAGCTCCCGGAATGGGGAGCATACTTTCCTTTCAGAAACATCCGTGTCACCAATCCAGTGCTACCATAGTCAGGAAACCTAGAAGCACAAATAGAAATGGAAAAAGTAACGAAAATAAAAAAAAAGGCGATCGTGATAGATGAAAAACCATACTATAATTCGTTTACTGAAAAGGAAAAACCACACAAAAGCCATGGGCTTGGTGGGTGGAATTCGATGATGTGACCCCCGAAACACGAGCCTCACACGTTGCGTGGAGCCGTGGAGACATCTTGCTTGGTAAGATGGAATCAAACCCTTTGGAGCCGTAACCTGAGCCTCTTCCCTATGTATACATTTGTAAATGTCAAAATGAAATGACATTGCAGAGAGATGAAAACGAGCTAATTGCAGCTACTACAATGTTCACGTGTGCCAAATCCCATAAATAAACAAGATGAGAAGACAAAGGTATACAGATAAGGCCTCTCATGTGTGACAGTTTATTTAACCACAATTGTAGGTTTAGATAGTTTCCACTGACATGCAGGTTTCCAAATAGCTCGGCCACATCGAAAGCTGTTTCATTACAACTGCGCAACGTCCTCAAAGCAAACCGTCCAACACTCTGCCAATTGTTGGCTAACAGCGGGGGTTTTATGTGGCAGCTGGTGTCTTCTGGGCTATCCTGTCTTTAGTTTATTACTTTGTCTACGTACCTAGTAGCTAGAGAAAGTAAAGACGTTTTAGTAGCGGCTTATATGTGTGCGCGTCTTCAAAATCTATGTATTTCTCTGTGTGAAGTAGAGCTGAAAAATGAAATACGGGATAGATTTCAAACTTGGTACTATTTAACTTCAAGATCCCCTCACTTCAAGCTAAACTTTGTATGAAATATTTTTCGAACATTTTGAGCTTCCCATAGATGATTTAAGGTTGTGATTAACATAAATTTAAGTTATTTTCATGACAAATGAATTGTATATCTATCTTGAACTTTCTGCGAAGAGCCTCTGAAGTCCTTCGGATGCCCAGTGACCTTCTATAACTGGTAAACCGTAAGAGATAAAGATAAAAATAATATAAAATCTGTGATATCGTGACCTGGCATTTAGTTCCCCACACCAAACTTTATGCACTATTTATCAGGGTTAATTTTATAATAAATAACTTTAACAAATAAAATGCGAACTAACGTAAGTCCTGAAGCTTTCCTGGCGACGAATGCGCTCACTTTCTTCTCGGGCAGCCAGCCAGGTGAAAAGATGATGAGATATGAACGTTTCGGGAGTGTACATCTCTCCCATCATCAGGGGATTTATAAAATGTTATAAACAGAAATTAAATACTGGATATAACACAGCTACAAACAAAGACAAAACACTATCAACATTCGCATTACTGAACAAAAGACTGTTTCCAGTAAATTAAACGCCAGATCAGGAGATGGCGTGAGTATAAAAAATTGTGTCAAAGAAACGTAACTACTTAACTTAATTATCAAGCTGTATTGACTTTCGCTTCTTTATTCGACGGATTTCCATTTTAGGCCTGTTACCAAGAGGAGCTGACCTGAAATCCAGCATCACGATTAAGCATGCTCCTTCCAGAGCAAATCGCCAAAGCCTCCTTAATTCTCCGCTCCCAGTAACTGTTGCATTCTGCCAAGGTGGTCTTCTCCCAAAAATTGGCTCTATGGCCGTTATCAAAACAGTGCTCTGCCAGCCCAGACTTCTCAGGTTGCAACGAATGCTCCTTTCATGTTCGATTATTCTAGTAGCAATGTTCTTTCCGGTTTGTCCTATACAACATATATAGCTTAACCGCGATTCTGGATTTCAGTTCAGCTCCTCTTGGAAACCGGCGTTAAAAATGAAAATCAATAGAATTAAGAAGTAAAGATCAATACAGCTTGATTATCAAGTTACGTAGTTACGTTTCTTTGAAACAATTTTCTACACTCACGCCATCTTCAGACCTGGCGTTTAATTTACTTGAACTGTAACCGGAAGCTAAGTTACAATTATACAATTACTTTGATAATTTATTAAATCTCTTATTAACACTGACAGCTTACTTGCACAATTACACTTAACTTAAACTTCCTCGAAAGTTAAACTTTGCACACATTATAACTTCACTCTAACACCTGCTATTACATGATTTTGAACTGCACCCGGGAGGTAAGACAGTTATAAATCACCATGTGCGCGCTATGAAAGGAAAGCCCCGACTGCTCTCTCTCGTCAGCTCCAAACAAGCACAGTGTTGTCGATTGAGGGTGGAACCTCCTCCTTAGAAGAGGGACCCTCGACATCTTGCCATATCGAGACCTTGTCCCTTACTGGCTTGGTGGTGAGTTTTGAAGAAATGGCGGTTTGTAGATGGTGGAGATAAGTAGGTAATGATTAATGATTAAGTAGGTAATGATTAATCAATGGACTTAGTCTTTCGGATTAAATAATGCTGTTAGTCTTAATGGTCTTGTAGTTACGGTGCTGTTAGTAATAGCCTTGGGCGTTTGTACGTTTCCCCAGGGTCAATATTGTATTCCCCGAGACCTCTAATCAGTTAATTAAAGCTGTTTGGAAGGTTGTTGTAGAAATTATGGGAAATTTGTAGAATGTAGTCAGTGATTTTGGGGAAAGATAGGTCATTGTGAATATTGTCATTAGGTATGTACCAGTCGGCTGCGGTTGCTGTGCGGGGGTATCTGCTCTGCAGAACTTGTAGCTTATGCAGATGGGTCTTTGCTGCAGCTCCCCATACTGAGCAAGCGTACGTCAGGGCAGGTCAAAGGATTTGTTTGTATATGAGCAACTTATTACTGAGAGTTATGGGCGATTTTTTGTTATACAGAGGGTAGAGCATTGCCATTGCTATTCTCCATATTCGGTTGGCTAAATTGTCAATATGGCTCTTCCATGTTAAGCGCCAGTCCAGTATGACTCCTAATTAATGGGCCTCCGTGGACCAATGTATTTCTGCTCCTGCCAAGCGGAGGTTTGTTAAGTCTTGTAGCGTACGTCGCGTGAATGTCACAGCCTGTGATTTGGTGGCATTAATCCTCAGGCGCCAGGTAATAAACCAGACAGTTAGCATGTCTGCGTAGCGTTGTGCTCTCTGGACTGCGAAACCATGTCTTTGGATGATGTTGTGAGGGCCGTATCATCGGCAAATAAATATAGGTTACAGCCAATTAGTGAAGGAAGGGTATTTATGTATGTGAGGAAGAGGATGGGACCAAGAACACTGCCTTCTGGTACACCAGCTCTAATGTTGTAGGGTTGGGAATTTATGTCATCCCTGGCAACGACGAAGGAACGGTCTTTTAGGTAAGTGTACATTAGGTGAATCAGATAGGATGGTATGTTGTATTGGATGAGGCGATGCACAAGGCCATCGTGACACACTAAGTCAAATGCACGGGAAATATCTAAGAAGAGGGCTGTAACATAGTGGCGATTGTTGAATCCCCGTATGACTTCAACTACCAGCCGAAGAAGTTGATGGGTAGTGGAATGCTGGCGGCGAAAACCAAACTGTTCTGGTCTCAGCACATTGTGTTGGTCAAGAACGTGTTGAAGTCGGGACTGCAGTACTTTTTCAAAAATTTTGCTGATGGCCGGTAACAAGCTAATTGGTCTGTGGCTGTCGATGTATTTTGGGTCTTTTCCTGGCTTTGGTACTGTAATTATCTTAGCGTGTTTCCATGAAGACGGGAAATATGCCAGCTTAAGCAAACTGTTAAAAAGATGCACCAATAGTTCCAGCCAGGCTGCCGGGAGAGATTTAAAGGTGGCATATTGTAAATTGTCTAACCCAGCTGCTTTATAAGGGCGCACCTTATCTAACATACTGCTGACTTCAGCAACCGTAGTAAACTGGATATCATCCTCACTGTACGGTATGGCAAGGAAATTTTGGACTTTTGTCTCAACTTCATCTGTGAGATCCTGATCTTGTAAGTCGGCTGGCTGAAAGGTAGAGGCTAAATATTCACCTTTTCTCTTGTCGACTGCTCCATTATTCTTCCGTCAGTTAATGGTGGATCTGAGGAAGGTATACGGAGCAGCGCCTTTGACATTCGCCATAATGATGAGTCTTGGGTATCAAGTGTACTCAGTCGACGTTCCCATTCTTCGTTAGAGAAGTCAGTAAGCTCAAGTTTAACAATGTGCTACAACCGGTTCCAATCCCTTTTATGCAAGGGATCTCGTGTTTTCTGGAACCGTCGCCTGGCTTTATTTTTCTCAGCTATAAGTTGACGTAGCTGTGGAGGTAGTGGCTTCTGTATATTGCAGAATTTGCGCCTTGTTGGAGTGGCGTCTACCATAGCTTGTGCCATTTTGGATGTGATGGTAGTGGCACGGTTTTCAGCTTCTACCATACTGCTGCAAGGAGGAGTCTCAATTTTTATGGATGCCATAAGTTCTAAGAACTTCTTCCAATTTGTTTGGCGAGGGTTAGGTTTGCGTGGTAGTGCTTTGGCTATTGTCCGTGCTTGGTCAATAAACAGTAAGGGGTAATGGTCGGAAGAGAGTTCTGGAATGGAGAAGATTCTTGGGTGACCGCGGATGTTTTGCAGGATAGCAATATCTAACCAACCAGGTGGTCTGCGATCCCCATAGGTAATTGTAGCGGATGATGGGGCTAATACAACAAGATTTGGCCGTTGCAGGTAACCTTCCAACACCGCTCCTCTATGCGTCCTAATTGATGAGTTCCACATTGGACTTTTAGCGTTCAAGTCGCCCATTGCTGTTGTTGGTGTGCTGCCTGAGAAAACTGTATCCAGCTCGATGTGTTGTATTTGTCCGCCTGGTGGAATGTAGAGGGAGAAGATGTTAATGGGTCCTCTATTAGTGCGTAGTTGGATACCCTTGGCCTCTAAAGCAACAGTAGCTGCCATACGTATTCCGTGATGCTGGAGATTGCGGTTAATGTGGATGGCTGTACCACCATATCCATCTACTCGGTCGGAACGATGAGAAATCATACCAGGTATTGTGCATTTCCGAGTACCAGTTAAGTGGGTTTCTTGCACTAGCAGAATTTGAATGTTATGGACTGCAATGGAATTTTTAACCTCATTTATCTTGTTCCGTAGGCCGTTGGCGTTCCATGAACATATCTTGAGGCTGAGGAGATCAACTAGGCTATTATTCGTGCCTGCCATAGCGTCCCATAAAGATAAATACTGTGTACCAGGATCTTGAGAGAGGAACCACGCGCTCACACGGAGAAAAAGGGAAACACAAGACAACTGAGGCACACGCCTCGTAAAGGAAAGGTGCAGTCAGCACATACTGAAAACAGTCTTTTGTTCAGTAATGCGAATTTTGATAGGGTTTTGTCTATGTTTATAGCTGTGTTATATACAGTAATTAATTTGTGGTTACAACATTTTATAAATATCCTGATGATGGGAGAGATGTATACTCCCGAAGCCTTGATATATAATCATCTTTTCAACTGGCTGGCTGCCCGAGAAGAAAGTGAGCGCATAATACGGAATAATAACTAAAATAAATGTAAAAGTAATAAAGATGAAATAAAGTAACTCAAGTAGAAGAAAATAAAGTAGTGAAAAATAAATTGCAATTAAATACACAACGTTAATTAATAAGTTCTACCTACTTATTAGAATTCAGCAACACAAGTAACTGGTTATTAGCTATTATCATATGTATTTCTAAAATTAACAAGAACTGATACCGCTTACCACTTGTACCGAGTACAGATATACTTTATTTATGGTTTCCTGAATAATAACTATTAATTTTAGTTCAAGGTTTAAGACTTATTGATTTAAAATATAATAAAAATATAGGTTATGTGGAATAGGTCAAATCTCTCTGCAGCCGTACATATTTCTCACAACTGGAATATCGCCAAGGCAATAGTGGCGCGACTCGTGAATCTGCAACCACGGAGAGTGGGAAACAACCAAAAGTCACTAGGAGCCAGGTCAGGTGAGTGGGAAGCATGTTGTCACGAAGAACCTCCTGCGTCGCGTTCGCCAAAACTTTTGTTGAAACTTTTCGCATTTTCAGATCTTCATGCAGGATTGTGTGCACATATCCCACGGAAATGCCAATTTGGAGGCAATGTCTGCAGCGATGGCTGCGCTCAATGGTCGATCCTCCAAAAAACAGAAAAAAAACGATGTCCACTTGCTTGTTAATATCGTCAGACCGGCTGGTGTGAGGCCGGGACTGTCTTGGTTTGTTGTCACACGATATCCTGCCTTCAATGAACTATCGCACCCAGGAACGCACATTAGACACATCCATGGTACCATCACCAGATGCCTCACTCAACTGGCGATGAATTTCGTTAGATGTCACACCACGAAAATGGAGAATACCTTTCTGAAATGGGAACACGTTACTTTTTCATGCAATGAGAACGGAATTTCGTAGCTTTCAGAGTGCGGCCAGCTCTTAAAACACCTCACTAATGCTTAAGCCTACTGATCGGCCTATTCCCATTGTACTTAGAAATAAATCACTAATAAAATATTTCATGCAACTGCTCATGTTATTTAACATGAAAGGATAAAACAAAAAGCTTCGGAAAGGCTAATTTAAGAATGTATACAGGAAGTCATCGCCGTTTTCTCCCATGAGATGTATGTGTTAGATTAGTAGTTAATTGCAAGTAAACCCTTCAGCAGTATGTAAAGAATACTAACTAGTTTGATGAAGAAAAGACTACAACAAAAGCACATACGTATGTTTGCCATCTGACTGTCAACTATAATGTACACAGGACACTTCAATCTTGATGTAAACGTCTGGTAAGGAAGAGGAACAGAGATAGTGTGACAGATGACCATTAGACCATTGATTGTTCAGGGAAGATAATGGGTGTTACCTTTTATTTGCATATCTTCCCTGATCCAATCAATAACCTAACGGTTATCAATCTCTCTATCGCTCTCTCTGTCTTTCTCGCCCGCTCTGTCTTCCCTTGCAGTCCTTTGCATCAGGATCGAAGTAGTCTGGTAATTATTTGGGGCTTCAGAGATACGGTATACCACTCGGGGTCACGTTATTCACTAACTGCAGTTTGTTGCTAGCCCACTTTCAATCAGCAGAAATCCATTGGTCTCTAGATTTAAACAACCAGATACACCAGAATATTTTCCGCTCATGGAGTATATCACATGATTGGAGGAAGTTTCGCTATTCTGTGTGAACACCATAGTTGCTGTGACATAATTATAAAATGGACTATGCTGCCAAAACAATTACCTATAACTGGTGTAACCACAGTATCAGGCAGAAATTAGGAGACGGCGAATTAATCGAAATCAGATAATAAAAAACGAAGATAAATTAATAAATATGCTTTGCTAAACTAATATGAAAATATTGTTATAGTAACATGAAACTAGAATGGATAGAGTAATGATTAAAATAGTTGACTTAAAGAATTAGAAGGGAAGAATATAACTTAATATACATACTAGTATCCAGGCAAGGAAAAGAAAACGTTCTTATAAAATTCTGTACATTTCGGAGAGACAGGAAGGGAGGTCCGTTATCCTCTTTGTGCTAGTAAAAGTTCTATGTCTGAGAACTATAGTATACTTTCAGCCAGGAATGTTTTGGTACAAAGGGCTTTCAAAATGCAGATGAGCATGAAAGCTAAAGAGTTTTACTTTGCTGACTTGATAACTATGTATACGGTTACAAACAACTCAGGGTAGGCGTTACCCAACTCAGGGTGGCCTGAACGTCAATGAGTTAGATGAGTTTTGCAAACCAATGCGAAAATTTGGAATAAATGAGCAACCAATAATTATGTATCATTTTAGGATGGTGAGCTAGTTTGGTCATGGGCTAAAGTTAGAGAGTGTGTCAGAATAAATTTCGAACTGAATCGTGAAGTAAGAAAAAGTTACTTAAAAGGTGATACTACGACAGGAAGGATGTGTTCATGCGCGTTAGAAGGGAAGCGAAGATTTATAAGTCTGAAATATAGGGAAGTTGAGAATAGTGCAACCAGCGTAAGTGGAAGCAGCATTAGAAGTTCATTAGAGCAAAGTAGTCGCCATATTAAGAAGAAACACAAATCGCGTGGAAGTAACTTTAAAGGAGTAATCCAGGGATTCAAGTAAAATTGAATTTATGTTAGGAATGTTACTAACAGGTGGTCACCGATCCAAGTCGATAAGCAAACTTAGTAGGAATTAAACCAAATAATACTGCAGCAAACAAAGTGTTATTAATACAATTGAGTAGTCAACAATCACCAAAATCCACTTCCTACAACCATTTACCTGAGGATAAGAGAACTCATAGCTCCAATTAGAACCCAATCAATTTAACACTGGTATGCGGGATTGCAGCACTAGCTCGGCTGCATGACGTTGCATGGGTGATCCTTTCAACTTGAATGATGAATTTATCTCCTTTTTCCTTCCCACGTCATCTATCAAATTATTTTATAATTGTTTATACGATAGATCCTCCTCTCCACTCCTTATAATTGTAATTTCCTATAATTTCAGCTATTTCTAAAACGTATTGAAGTATTTTCTGGTATTGGCATAAGATAATGTAGATATTGGCAAAACCTCGAATTTCATTAACATCACCCGGTCAGTCAACTTATTTTAGAAAATTTTGGATAAGTTCTAATGGAGCAATTTAGAACGATAATCAATCGGAATATTCGAGTTACCTGCTACATAATTACAGTTGGTGTAATTCCAAACCTTTTGCATTTGTTTGGTGTCATAGTTATTTAAGAACATAAGAAGCAGGTATTTTTAGCATATTACTGAAACCTCTAAAATATACAAAGAAATAGATATGAATGAGTGGTATTTGAACTATGGCTAGAGTATTTAATTTTTCAATCTGGTTCTACTTATCCAAAACTTAGCCTACACAGGGCTAGTATGGAAGAAATGATTATGCCAAATAGAGATGAAGTTGATGAATATAAATTTGAAATCGAATGTTTATTCAGCGATGTTTTTTAAATGCTGTAAATCACAGCATCTTTTTCTATATTAAGGTTAAAGGAGCACTTAATTTTGTACATAGCCTCTTTAACAGGTATGAGGTTCTTTTACGTGAGGATTTTAAGCCCTCCCCCGGATTTGAACAGGCGACCTCGGGAATCGATTCTGCCATTCAATCTCAGTTGTTTCATAATATCGTTTCACAGGTTTCAAATGATATTTTCTCTCTTTATACAAACAATTATTTAGCGTATCCTACTAAATACTTTATTACGTATTGTGCAAAGAAGATAAAGCAGAGCTATCGTTCCATGAAGGTTACTGAACTGCAATGTAATTGGTATGGCATACTCATCATAGCATTTCAAAAACATTTGATTCTCCTTTCCCTTTTTGTACCTTGTTTGTGCATTTGTTTTGCACGAATGTACCAATTGTGCATTTGTTTATTCTCTGGAATATCTATGTTATAACTCATGACATTCTTAACTTAATGTCAAGGCCTTCTTAAGCATGTTCAACTTCAATGTTTTGCATTCAAGTAGAAGGGTACTGTAGAAATATTTCAATAGATTAGAAACTTCAGGAATGAAAAAAGATAAGCAAGAGTTCCACAGCCATATGTCCACAGAAACACCCGCGCTTTTTAATAAAAGATTTATAAAAGTTGGTTGAGTGATATTTTAGATTAACCCACCCACCCTCACATCCATCCACCCAAACATAACCATTTTCTATGTTTAACAATATTTGTTTAAATTTTGAGTCTGTGTGTATGCGTGTGTATATTTCTTAAGCTCCTACACCCATCCAGAGTTGATACCAGATGAATATACAGAGGCCGACATTAGTATTCGAACGTAAACGTATTAATTACTTACTATTTTAAAGCTACACAGAGTAGGCATACGAAAATACAACTTGTACAAATAAACATGAGTCTTTCATTAAACCTATAAATTCATAAATAGCAACTGAAACTAATTTGTACTACAAGGAGAAATAAAACGGTTACTTTACATCTGGACATAAGTATTCGAACAGAGAACAGCTAGTATTTAGTTATCACCCCCTTTCCTTGAATTGCTGCTGATAATAGCTTGGGCATTGTATGTATGTGTTGTTTAGTGACTGCAGAGCCCATATTTCTCCAATCTGTTGGAAAAAAATCTTTCAGATGGTCCTTGCTTTTGATGTGATGCTTCCTCACACGTTCCTCGAGTTCCTTCCAGATGTCTTCCACATGATTTAAATCTAGAGATTGGGCCAGCGTCTCCAAAGTGTGAGAAGCGTTGCATACTATCCAAAGCCTTACAACTTCAGCAGTATGCTTCGGATTATTCTCCTTCTGGAAGTAATAATCATGCCCTAATCCCAGCTTCTCTGCACTCTTTTTAAGATTGTTTTCAGGAAACCTCTTCTATTCAAATTTTTCCATGATCCCATCTATGAACACCAGTTCCCCAAAGCCAGATGAAGCTATACAGCCCCATACCATCACACTACTGCCAAAACGTTTCACTGTAGCTGCCATGTTCTTAGGTTCCCATTCTGTATTTGGTAGTCTCCATACGTTAAGACGTCCATCGCTTTTGTATACGCAGAACTTGCTCTCGTCCAACCAGAGAACCTTATCCCAGAATTCTATTGGTTTCACCACATACTGTTTAGCAAATTCTATACGCTTATTCCTATTCACCTTATTAACATATGGTTTTTTCTAGGAACCCAGGCATTGCACCCAGTATTATTTAAATCCCGTTCAACTGATTTTGTGTGAACCACAGTACTGGAATATTGCTCAAGGCATCCTCTCATCTGAGATGCAGTGACTCTCGGATTCTGCTTCCCCATTTTTATTATTTGCCTCCTATTTCTGGTGGTGAGTTTAGAAGGAGTGCCATTTCCAGGTTTATTTACAGCAGTATTCGTCTGTTTGAAGCGTTGTATTAAGCAGAACATTATAGTTTTGCTTGTGTTATTGGTTTGGGCAACTTCAGAGAGAGACTTGTTTATTTACACATACTTATGACGATATTGCTCTCTGCCACCGTTGTCTCCTTACCTTTACGTCCCATACTACCTGTGAGTTCAGAATCGGCTGAATAACTTTGAGTACACTCCCTCGAACCACAGCGTAAACACAACTGCTGTATGGTAAGGGCGTGTAGGTTACGTTCTCTCTGTTCGATTGGGTACGTTCGAATACTTATGTCCTCCAATAAGAGTGACAATAGAATAAATACTGTACAGAATGTGTAATAAATTCATGCAAAGTGATATTTTAAGTATTGTTTCCGAGGTATAAAGGGTTAATGTTTGCATGTTTAAAACTTCAGAGCTGCCAAATAAATATTACAGTATGTATAGTACGTGCAATGTTACACGTTATATTATTCGAATACTTCTGTCGGCCTCTGTACGTGGGTCATTTAAAAGTTAGTGGCAACACAGCCTGCATTTGACTCTGTCAGCGGTAAATCACGTAAACTGGCAACAATGAAAAATAAGACCGGCTATTGTGTGTGAGCTGTCAATTTGAAGGCAATAATTCTATTTAATAAGATATTTTAAATAAGTTAAATAGTAGGCTGTTACCTTTAGTGCTCTAAATATGTTTAGTAAATAAAAACAAAAATGCTTCATTAACATTCATGTTGCAGTAGGAATGAATGCACGACAGTGCCATACAGAATTATTGGAAGCTTATGGTAGACAGACTTTACCATAGCGGGGCGATTGCATTTCGTAGAGGAAGAGAAGAAGTGCATAAAAACGTGGAGATGGCAGACCGCAAACTGCAAGTGATGATGTGCATATGAATGCTGTTCGTTCACTGCTTGAAGAACTTCGTTGTTGGTCTTGTATTGAACTAGCAAGGGAAGTTGGAGTTGCTCCTGGTACGATTCTCCACATTCTTAAGAAGAAGTTAAAATGAGGAGAATCTGTGCTCAATGGTTTCCACATTATCTTACAGAGGAACTAATGTTCCAGAGGATGGAAACAGCAAGATTACGCTTAGAAATGAGTCTCGGCGCATTGATTCACCAAGACAACAAAACAAAAAAGACGATAGGTTCCACTTAGTCATATTCGTTGCTAATGGTGTTATCACTCACTCAATTCCTCAAGAAAATCATGAGAGTGGTGCTTATTGCAGTCACTTTATGGAGCACCATTTACGATCAGCTATGCCTCATAAAAGCCGCACCGTGGCTCAGTGGTTAGACCGCGTCACTCTCACCAAGGCGGTCGGGGTTCAATCCCAGGCGATCGCAAAGTGAGATTTTTGGTGGACAACACGGCGCCGGGGCGGGTTTTCTCCGGGATCTCCGGTTTCCCCCGCCTTCTCATTTCACTGGTGCTCCATCTTCATCACATGTATCATCAGTGTCATCGCCTGCGATGCCATATGTAGTAAAAGCGAGCGTTAAACACTACACATTTCATTTATGCGTCATAAACATCCAAATCCCCTGAATTCTCATCCCATTGTGATACATGAAGTGCTTGCACTCACACGTCGGCTCATGTTGTTAATTACCTCGCAGATGATACTGGGAAATTCTGGAGCGTCCTCCATACTCCCCAGATATGAGCCCATGTGATTTTGAGCTTTATGCGAGAATTAAATTACCACTTACAGGAGTTTCGCTTTAGAATCAGACAGGCAATTCAGGCAGCAGCAGTAGAGCAGTCTGTTCGAATATTAGGAAAACAGGAAGCTGTGGATGGCATCCGTCGGCTCCCTAATGTGTGGAGGCAAGTTCTTCATGTTGGAGCAAACTACTTCTAGGCACTGCAATAATGTAACTGCTCCAAAAGTATTTTATTTGTTGTAAATTTAAATGTTTCCACTAATTATTAAACGACCTAAGTATTTGAATATAAAGTGCTTCTTAGGATAGGAATAAAAATATTATGGTGGTAGATATTATCACAAGACAATGCGTTTGTTGATCTTGAAAAACCCTTCGATAGCGTAAACCGATGCAAAATGTGGCAAATATTGGAAGAACGGGGAAACCCAAAACATTTAGTAAAAATGATACAATGCTTCTACTTCCAAACAAAAATAAATATGAGGAACAATGGTAAAATTTCTATAAAAAAATCTTACTAATCAGGGGGTCAGACGAGGGTGTACTCTATCACCTACACTTTTTAGTATTAATATTGACGGCCTAGTGTGCAAAAGGAAGCAGCTAGTGAATGTAGGTTTGAAAATTACAAATGAAAGCTTTTTAAATATTTTGTTGTTTGGTGACGACTTAGTTATTATACAAAATAGCGAGTCTGCCCTGAAAAAGTCTATTTTTAAATTTAGTGAGGTTTGTAAGCAATATAATATGAAAATTTCTTTTGTAATTCATTGGGAAAGAGCCAATTAGAACAAAAATAGTTATAAATAAGCGTTGCGTTGAACAGGTAAGCCATTTTAACTACTTGGGAACTGTTGTTACTTATGATAAGTAATATGTCTACAATAAAATATGCAAATTTCAAAGAGTGTGTGGAACAATAAATAGAACATTTAGAAACAAAATACGTAAAGAAACAAAATTAAAGTTCTACAAAGTTATGGCTGTAACTATGCTGACATACGGAAGTGAGACTTAGACGTTAACTAAAAAGCAACAGAGTAAAATACTGGCTTAGGAAATGAAATTCTTGAGAAGTGTGTAAGGAAGCACGAAGAGGGATTTAATAAGAAATGAAAATATAAGAGAAGAGCTGAACATTTTTGGTATGAATGATAGGTTAAAAGATCTCAAACAAAAATTGAAGGAACATGTTGAAAGAATGCCAGATAATAGGCGTAAAAAACAAATATTACAGCATCATCCTAAAGGTAGGAGATCGATGGGCAAACCCAGCAAATAATGGCTGGAGGACTTCGAAGGCGGAACAGGCACTTGATTGCCTATGCCATGAAGTGAAGAGGAAGAAGAAGAGAAAGAAGAAGAAGAAAATACCCCTAATGGAAATAGCATATATCTGGGCGTGTTTACTGCCACCAACGTGCGAGCTCTTACTGTAGCAGTTTGAATGGTAAAACTACAATTCGATCTATACTGAATGTCATGGGTAGTAAACCTGAACAAATGAATACATCTGTGGCCATTTCTCTCCAATGCTAAAGGAGTCAAGCTACAGAGCACTGTCTGGCAAAGGCTGTGTTACTGTCGATATTCTGAAACTGGTCACATCCATTCTAGTTTGAAATTTTATCTCGTGTGAATATAAACGAACATTGAGTAGTTTATGAACGTAAATTTATATTCTAGGCATAATACCATTCTCATTCTTCGCCCCCCCTTGACTCTCATATGTCACCATAACATATGACGTTCCCCAATTCTAAAAGCCTTTCTCTCCGGGGAAACCACCCCAATAGCTATTTTTCGGCTCAGACCTCCGTATATCACTTTCAACCAATACGACGTAGCACTGCGTTATTATAAATCCTATTGACGTTATTGCAGTACTTCCGGAGACTGCCTTCTTTTAAGAACAGCTTTATATACGGTTGTAGTTAGGTTCACATAGGGTACAACTATATTATATGACAGAGAAAGGGTATTGGTGTACCTGTACATGTTGTAAGAAGCAAAAATGTCTTGCGTTCCCTAACCATTCTTCTAAAAACTGTTCTTCCGAAATCTAATCATTCCAGTAATCGTGATAAACTTTCAACTATGTTTACCTTTTTCATTGTATTATGTAGCAGGTAAAGCGAAGGTGAGAATTTTAAACAGGTGCTTCACTGTATGATGGCTTTGCATTACCACGGCGAATAGCGAATTACCAAAAGATGAGTAAATTACATGAAAACTCATAAATAATACGGATTCTTTAGGAAACGAACTACACACAAAATTTCACTTTGTATAAGTTGCGTGCTTTATCGGGATCCTTATTTTCTGCAGTAAGCTTTTGTATACCTCTTACGGTTTACCAATTTACACTTAGGTCATTCAGAATTAGGACGATTTAACAGGCTACTCAGAAAATACAGAATATTCGTTTATTTTTCATGCAAAACTTAAAGCTATAGTACCTCAGAGCCATTTATGAGAAAACTAAAGCTACAGTTTATGTAGTTTGGTTTGGGAAGACATTCTTAAGAATTGTCGTGTCGCATTCTTGGAAATTGCTGAATGCATTCTCATTTGACCAAAACTTTGTTTTCAACTATGCTGTACACACAACACACACACACACACACACACACACACACACACACACACACACACACACACACACACACACAGACAGACACACACAAACAAACACCTCTTCTACTTTTAGCTTTCTGGAGACAAAAAATGTCCATTTCCGGTAAAATGTCGATACTAAATTTTTTAGTGAAACATTTCTTCCAGCCACTTACAAAGTGTGGATAATTCTAACATTCTATTACAATCATAGAGATATAAATATCTTCTGGTTACAAAACAATAAATAGAGCAATAAAAACGCGGGTAGGAATACGAGTCTGGAGCAGAAGAATTCTCCTAAACCTGAGAGAGCTGAAGATGATGATGATGATGATGATGATGATGATGATGATGATGATGATGATGATGATGATGATGATGATGATGATGATGATGATGATGATGATGATGATGATGATGATGATGATGATGATGATGATGATGATGATGATGATGATGATGATGATGATGATGATGATGATGATGATGATGATGATGATGATGATGATGATGATGATGATGATGATGATGATGATGATGATGATGATGATGATGATGATGATGATGATGATGATGATGATGATGATGATGATGATGATGATGATGATGATGATGATGATGATGATGATGATGATGACGATGATCACGCCGACATTCCTTCTACTTACCACAGGAAAATAGTGGAAAAAGTAAAAGGGAAAAGTGAAAATGCATACCTATGTAACGAAAGCTTTCAATGTGTAACAGCAATAGTGTTTCTCAATTTATTATTCATTTACAGTTAGTCCCTATTTTTACAAAAATACATTAATTTATGTATTTTATTTTTATGAGATAAAATTGGTTTAAAAATTGTTTCAAATTGGTCAATACAAATTAATGTACATGAAAAATGGTTAAACCATATTCAGTTGGCTATAACGCATCTGGATATGTGTTTAATTGTATCTATTAAATTAGTTGATGAAGCAGGCAGGCAAATGGATAGATGGATCGATGGACGGACGGACAGTAAATCAGTAAATTAGTAAATCAATCAATCAATCAATCAATCACTCAATAAACATCCAATCAAATAAATAATCAGATAAACAAATAAACAGAGAGATAAATACATAAACATATACATAAAATAAGTAAATATATACTCTATAAAATAATACGGCACTTAAAGCGGCTGCTATTTAGGATTGCCTAATGCCAGCTCTAGAAGAGCTAAATAATTATTTCACTTACACTGTACATTTAAATATTTTTCTTGTAGGGGTGGACGTTTAAATGGAAAGAATTGCTTAAAATGCTCACCTTGTATTACATTTATGTTCTCATTCATTTCTGAGTTCTTTGTCGCAGCAAGACTAAAGCTTACATGTAAGATAAGTGTAACTTAGTGGCGTAGAGACGGAGGAGTTATTCTTCTCATATTAGAAGCTCTGTTAGCTCCTTATTCACTACATACTATTTTAGATTATGTTTCTTTAAGGAATCTGGATACAGGTATTTTAGTGTCAATCTAATCTTTCAAACAATCTATGCATGTTTAATCAAAGCCTTTATTACCTCACTACTTTGATAGCCTTACATTTTACTTCCATTATTGAGCATAATGTTGCAAATCTTAGGCGCTTCTCTACACCCTACTATGAATGATTCGAGTATTATTTCATGGAACAGGTATGTCACTCGCTGAAGCTTTGAAACCAAGGAAAATATAGGATAATTTGAATATCGAATCAGTTTCCCCTTTTATTTTGTGCTTTGGCATGTGCAATCTCGATTGTGCATTTATTTTAAGAGCTATCACAAAACTGTGATTATTAATATTTTCCTCGTTGTTTAATAACAAATAAACTGTTAATGGACCTCCCAAAGCGCTCTATAACATTGTTGTTTGTGGTACAATTGGTTCCCTTATTAGATACCCGAGAAACGCATGGGGATAGTTCTCTTACGGGAAGGCCGATAAAGGCTACATCCAGTCTTAGTGCCTTAGGTCCTGGGGACCACACGATGGTCTGTTTGATAGAAAAGTAGACTGGTATCTTGCAAACCCCATCTATGCAGCATGCTGAATACCACCCGTTCCATTACTGCACTCTGCTGAAGTCCTGTAGATTAAGGCAGACATTAGTGCGATAGACTTTGATCCAATTAAGCTGCTTCGCCGCGGATTTAGTTTAATTAAAGCGTCAAGCTACTGCCAAAAATGCCACCATCGCAGTAATACTTGCTGTGGAGTACATCACCTTCTGTATAATGTGCCTTTATTTGAAGCTATGTGATTCTCTCAGCTCCCAGTACTTGAAAACAAAATAGGTTCTTTAAATTGCGAATGTATTTATACTGACTTTTGTTTGTATATGAACTAAAATATTCCATCAACCATACTGAAGTTCTGTTAACCTTCTTCTTCACTCCATGGTTTGGGCATATTGCCCGTTCCGGCTTCCTTGTTCTCTGCAGCGTTTCCTGGGTCGTCCTCTGTCTCTTCTTCCTTTTTGATTATAGTTTGGTACTGCATTTAGATATCTTACATTCTCCATTCTTAATATATGTTTATGCCATTGTTGACTTCATTCTGATATTTTATCATGGATTGGTTCGATTTCTAATTCCTTTCAATATCCTCATTTCTTATTTTGCCCAATATTGTACGACCTTTAACACTTCCTAAAAATTTCATTTCTGTAGTCTTTATTTCATATAAATCCTTTTGTGTTGGCACCCAGGTTTCGCTTTCATATAGTAAAGTTGGAATAGCCATTACATTTTAATTTTTGTATCCCTTCTCACTCTGTTTTTAAAAGTTCTTTGGTTTGTCCCACATATTTCTCGGAATTTGTTTACTTTATCTACTATATCAGCATTGTTTCTAAAACTGATGTTACATCAAAATATTTAAAACTTGATATTTGTTCTAAAATCCTATTTCATAATACAATATTTGATCTTACATTATAATTTCCTTATGTGCCATGATTTTTGTTGTTTCTTCTCGTATTTTAAAACTATAATTTTGCACTATATTATTTAGAATATAGATTGATTTTTGCAGTTGAGTTTCACTCCGATGAATCAATATTTGGTCCTCCACAAACAGCAGGGTATTAATATAAATATTTTATTTTATTTTGATTCCTCGATCTACTAAAATCTTCCATTCATTTAGAATATCGGCCATATATATAATAAAAAGATTAGGGGATAAGCTACACCCTTGTCTTAGTCCAGTATTGGTAGAAATTTGTTCTGTTAGCCTATTCCCAGTATCAATTCTTATAGTTGCATTTGTGTACATGGCTTTTATTGCATTACTAATATGTGGTGGGTAACCCTTACTTCCTAATATTTTACCGCAGTTTAGATCTATTTATTCTGTCAAAAGCATTTTCCAGGTCAATGAATGCCATATGTGTTTCCAAATTATTTTCGCTTCGCTGTTCAATTATTTGATTAAGAACAAATACTTATCTGTACGGCATCGGCCTTCGCGGAATCCACTCTGCTCTTCTCCTATAAAGCATTCTGTAATAGTTTTCAGTCTATTATTTATTATTTTGGTATATATTTTGTAACTTGTGTTCATTAAATTTGTTAACTTTTAAGGAGCATTACTTTCAGCTCTCATAAATGTCACCTTCTTTGAAACGAACCAGCAATCTCTGTGTCTCAATACAATTATTGTGCTCTGCTAAATCGCCGTAGACATACTTTTGTTTCCACTGAACGATTTATACGCTAGTGTTTTGTTTACTACCACAGTTAACTGCATTAACACTTGCAGCCTACAGCGATAATTATAACTACAAACACTTGTTACCAGCAACTACATAAATAAATTTTATGTAATGGTGTAGTATAGAAGGAAACATTGATTTGCAATTACAGTCTTAGGATCTTTTTTATATAAATCATTAGAATATTAGTGCAATTAAGCTGTATGGAATTGTTTTAAAAAGAACGCAGTCTGTAGCTATGATTCCGAACGCCCATTCTTATATAAACTAAACTAATAGATATTATTAATCCAGGAGCTATTAACAATTGATGGGTCCAGATAAAAAGACAGGTGTCACTTATTTTCTCAATATGAGTTAGACATGCCATTGGATACTCCATGGAAGGTAGCATCTTTTAGACGTATCAAAGTTTCTGCTTAGGAAAAGTAAAAAGAATGTTAAACACTTATCTAGCTTGTTGTCAATTCTATGGAAATAAAAATACAGAACACAGTTTCCTAAAGTATATAAAATGAGCTTTCTACCCAAGGATTGTTTTACGAATGAACAGTAAGCCATAATGGCAATACCAGGAATTACGAAACACTTGTTCGGATGAGAAATCAAGTATAAGGTAGAGTTAGAAATGCATGAGTCAACAAAATGCTTGTTTAGGCTTCCTTAGTTTGGTCGAAATTCGAATATATAGTGACAGTATTTTAAAAAAATCACATGCTTAAGCGGCTGCTAGCGCCAAGTGCAGCACTGTCTCCTACCCCACAACTAGCTGGCAATATTGAGCAGTCCAAGTTGGTACTAACTAATAACATAAAAAGTCTGAAATGAAACTAATATGTTGTCATTACCTTAAGTATCTTCAAAAAGTACTAACATTTAGGCACGTTTATTTAATATGCTCATGAATGTGCAGACGGTGGCATGAAAATTGCCTAACTGTGTGTCCACCCACAAAACGGGATAAGTGCCAGTGCTGACATACACCAATGCAAAATGGAAATCGTAAGGAACTGCTTGATCATACATATATATGGAGACACATTTATTGTTATTTGATAAGGGTGTGGAATAAATTGTTAGTCAGATGAGGTTAGGATAGTTGTTAAGGGGATGTAAAGAATAATTAGTAAAACAGCTACCCTAAATTTATCACCCAGGTTAAAATGTGCTACTGTTAGTGGTATCATTAATATTCTTGCAGATGTTATGCAGTTATTGATAATCACACACACACACACACACACACACACACACACACACACACACACAACGACACACACACTACATAAAGGCGGGTGATTCTCCAATCAATGCGGGGAGAAGATGTGTTCAGCATCTAGCCTAACATTTTGCATAGTCCAGCCGATTTTTCTTTCATTTCGCGGAATGTATAAATACTTGTTGGGATATATAACTTTCACAGAACACATACTATCTATAAGAATACAAAAATGTATAATTACACTAAGAAACATTAACAACAAAATTTCTATCAATTAATAATAGAAATAAACTGACATTAATAATCAATTAGAATTCTGAATTGAAGATTCATAGTTTCCAGTTCCAAACAAATTACTAGCTGGCTTCATTTTTTGAAGACATTGCTATCCACATTAACAAAAGTGTTAACAGTAACACTAAAATAATTTCTGCAATTCAAAATACACTGCTCATACTGCGTGTTAACAAGCACAATAAACTATTATGAGGTATCTTGCTAATACTTGAAGTTTTCTATTCTTTTAAATAAAATATATAACTATGCCCATATATATTTTTCTTTTTCCTAATTTAGCGGTTCTCTTATTGTTTCCGTTTATTTTACTATCTGTATTCTGCAGTTTCACACATATACCCATAAACACCCATGCCCATGACGGGGCTCGAATCCGCTACTCTCTAAGCGTCGGAACGCTAGAGACATCGCTCTAACGACCATGGCTACGAGGGCTGGCAAGTGTTATATATGAAGTAGGATTATATAGGGACCGAGTGGCCCCTCCAAAAATTAACTCACGGAATTTGTTACACCTATCTGAAAGCAAACAAGCAAAACAGATTAGCTAGTAAATCACTTTCTTAGTATGCAATTATAACCACAAACACAGACTCCAGTTGCATCTCAGATAAAATATACTTTTTATTGTACATTACATAACTAATAAAACTTATATTTTCATTGAGAACTGTACTAACAATTCAATTCTGGAATGCTTTAAATAATCTCTGAATTACTGTGATACGTTCCAATTATACAACTACAAATTTCTAAAATCAACATTGATAAAGAGTCTGCTGCCATGAGCATTAGATGTATCAATTATTAGCTTCATTCCGAAGCAATTAATGCTCTGTTGTGGAGTACTATACTCCAAGAAATTTACCTCAAATACGGCCAAGTTTACTTAGACTTGCTGCCTGCATATTAGTTGTAACGTTGGCTATACTGTTGTAGGTGGATTTAGCATCGAAGGTAGACGATTCAATAATTTAAGAGAATGGAAATCTGCACAAACGAGAAAGTTATTACGCGTCAACATTATCTCCGCTATCACCGAAACAGTTTCTATGCTATGCTTCACCAAAGGGGCAAATTTGTAACATCCAACACCCAGTATTTAATCTTCCATTTTCAAACTTCCCGAAGGGTATGTTGAAATCTCAGCACCTGAGGGAGCTAGACATCACAACAGGTGATACCCAAATGTACTTAATTAGTAAAATAGGGTACCAAATTACATCGCCCAGGTTACCATATGCTATTACTTCTAGTTTTATTGTTATTGTCGAAGTTGTTAAAAATTATCGTAATTGTCATTTTATCATCGTTAAAAAATAAAATGAGGCAATATATGGCTAATAAATGAATAATTGCCGAGGTCTACCATCTGGAAAGACACCTCTCTCTCTTTCTCTCTCTCTCTTTCTCTCTCTCTCTCTCTCTCTCTCTCTCTCTCTCTCTCTCTCTCTCTCTCTCTCTCTCTCTCTCTCTCTCTCTCTCTCTCTCTCTCTCTCTCTCTCTCTCTCTTTCCCTTTTACTCACCAACACACACGCACAGACAAACACACTCACGTACACTTACACGCGCACTAACGTAAAACACAGAAGGGAGAAGTAGGCGATCATTTAACCAATAGGGGGAGAAGTGCAGTCCGAATCTAACACAACATTTTGCAATCTTCGACCATATTTGCTACAACGACTGCCTAAATTCTTCACTACAGTCTGTAGGCACTGGTCACAAGATATAGCCTAATAAAATCGCATTCCGAGGTCTCGAACACAACCAGGACGCATTCCGTAGAAGGCTGGCAGAGTACAACTCACTGCGCAGAAGCGCAGTGCAAGGTATTCTTTAATATTGTGTTCAGTATATATATATATTCATTTTCATCCTCCAACGATGTCATATCGGTATGTTGGGCCTAGTAACTAAAGGTTTAGAGCGGCCGGACGGCAACCATCGGTAGGTAGGTAGGCAGACAGGCAGGCAGGCAGGCAGGTAGGGAGATAGTGGGTAGGTAGCTAGGTAGGTCGGTAGGTTGGTAGCTAGGTGGGTAGGTCGGTAGGTAGGTGGGTTGGTATGTTGGTAGGTGGGTAGGTAGGTGGGTAGGTGGGTAGCTAGGTGGGTAGGTAGCTAGGTAGGTGGGTAGGTAGGTAGCTAGGTGGGTAGGTCGGTAGGTAGGTGGGTTGGTAGGTAGGTAGGTGGGTAGGTAGGTGGGTAGGTGGGTGGTGGGTGGGTAGGTGGGTAGGTGGGTGGGTGGTTGAATAGGATGTAGGTGGGTGGGTAGGTGGGAAGTTGGGTGGGTAGGTGGGTAGATGGGGCGTAGGTGGTTAGGTGGGTAGGTGGTTGGATAGGTGGGTGGGTAGGTAGTTAGGTGGGTGGGTGGGTGGGTGGGTAGGTAGTTGGGTGGGTGGGTAGTTAGGTGCGTGGCTGGGTAGGTAGGTGCATGGCTGGGTAGGTAGGTGGGTAGGTGGGAAGGTGGGTGGGTAGTTGTGTATATAGTTGTGTGGGTAGGTGGGTATTTGGGTGAGTAGGTGGGTGGATAGGTTGGTAGGTGGGTGGGTAGGTAGGTTGGTGGTTGGTTGGTTAGGTAGGTGGGTGTGTGGGTAGGTAGATGGATGGGTGGGTAGGTGGGTAGGTAGAAGGGTGCGTGGGTGGTATTTAGGTAGGAGGGTGGGTAGGTAGGTAGGTGGGTGTGTGCGTAGGTAGGTGGGTGGGTGTGTAGGTAGGTGGGTGTCTGGTTAGTTAGGTGGGTAGGTAGGTATGTAGGTGGTTAGGTAGGTAGGTAGGTAGGTAGGCAGGCAGTTAGGTAGGTCGGTCGGTCGGTCGGTAGGTAGGTAGGTAGGTAGGTAGGTAGGTAGGTAGGTAGGTAGGTAGGTAGGTAGGTAGGTAGGTAGGTAGGTAAGGTAAGGTAGGTAAGGTGAGGTAGGTAAAGTAGGTAAAGCAGGTTAGGTAGGTAAGGTGTGTAGGTAGGTAGGCAGGCAGTCAGGCAGGCAGACAGACAGGCAGACAGGTAGTTAGGTTAGGTAGTTAGGTAGGTAGGTAGGTTAGGTTAGGTAGATAGGTTAGGTTAGGTAGATAGGGTAGGTTGGTAGGTTAGGTAGGCAGGTTAGGTAGGTAGGTCGGGTAGGTAGGTAAGGTAAATTAGGTATGGTTAGGTAGGTAGGTTAGGTTAGGTTGGTAGGTTAGGTTAGGTAGGTAGGGGAGGTAGATAGGTTAGGTAGGTAGGTTAGGTAGGTAGGGTAGGTAGTTAGGTGGGTAGGTTAAGTAGGTAGGTAGGTATGTAGGTAGGTAGGTAGGTAGGTAGGTAGGTAGGTAGGTAGGTAGGTAGGTAGGTAGGTAGGTAGGTAGGTAAGTGTGATATCTATACCTTAAGTTAGTATCGTAAGCAATTGTTACACGCGAGAGTACATGTTAGTTTAAAGCAAATTACTCCAGATAAGGCGTGTTGTTTCAGAAGAAATGGAAATTCGAAGTAACTGTACTGCTTGTAAGATCTTATACCGGGGAAGAGAAATTGCAATAATTTATGTAGGTATATGAAACATAAAATTACTTACTTTAAGTGTGTAGATCTAGGTGATTTAATTACGAAAGAAGAAGAGCAGCTAGAACTTATTAAAAGGCAATGAAAAAGAAAATACGATATGTGTGAGAAGGGATATACCGTAATGGGAAGACATATAGGCGGATTTCAGTATCTTAAAATAATAGTTCTGTGGTAATTCTTTGAAAATATAGAGAGCACTTGATGCCATAACGAATCATAATTAGGTCTCATTCCGTTCACAATGATTTATTTATTTTAACATTTAGTCGATTCTCTGCTTATTCTTAAAGGTGAATGCTGTGTGTCTGTAAGCTCTGTTGGCTTCTGGCAAATTTGTATACATATCAGCGTAAAACAAGTCCTTCGATATGATATAGCATTACAAAAAGAACGTTCAAATATAAATAACTCACTCTGACTAGCAAACCATCCGACTTTAAAGGAATGAGGCGTTCGCGATAAGAGTCCGCAAGCTTAAACAACAGAGTTCCCGTTTACGAGGAGTTCGTTTCTTGAAACTCGGTCGATCTAATTTGTTTAGTTATAAATGTTTATAAGGATTTTTAGCTGCTCTGTTATCAGTGCAATTAGTAGAAGGACGGTTACAACAATTGTTTTTTAACACAAAACACACGCACGATCGTATGCACAAACGTGCACCCAGTTACATGCATATATACATAATATATATCAAGAACTACCTAAAAGTTGCAAACAGCATTTTTGGGGTACAGGTGTATTTGTTTTTCATGAATATATTTGCTAAACAATAAACATTTGTAGCTCTAATATTTTGGTGCACGATCTCGGAACTGCTGTATGTTTTCAAAAGAGTATTTAGGACTTCCGCCTTGTGGCAAATTATAACAAATAGCAAAGCCTTGTTAAACTGTTTCTTGTTGAAAGAAGTTAATTTATTAAATCTTATCCCACCACATCAAAGATTTTGGAGATTACCTTTGTCTTTAAATTCCAATTTAAGTATCGATATATCTTAAAAACGCTAGTCACAATTCCTGTCTTTCAGGCGATTACATACAAATAGCATAAGAATAACACGGCATGATTTAACCAACATAATCGAAATGTGCTACGCATCCACTTCTGTAAACTTGTACCTACATAATATTTGGAAATGATGGAAGGTTATGCGGTTGCGGAGGACTGGATCGAAAATGTAGCATGATAATGGTACTTGAAGTTACCATTTAAGTGATATATTTTATTATTACGGGGAAATATATTTTAGTTACAGGGAATTTACTCCTGCAAGGGTTATTGGCTGAGAGACAAAATCAGCTCAAAATGTTCTTGCTGCTGTCCACAGATGGCTCTATCGGTTATATTTTATACCGAAGATAAAGCGTGGCAACTATTTGCAAAGATTCGTATGACATATATGTAAGTCCTTTAGGTTTAGCTTAGATTAAGATGAGCTTTACTACCCGAAATGTAGGATCATTTACAATGTACACAACCACACTAAGAAAAGAAGACTTATTTCTGGGTCAGATAGGAAGTATCCCAAATTGAGTATATACCAACGGACTTTGCCCTCCGGCAACATTGGTTCATGTCCATTGGAACTAGCATTCGATTGAAAATATGATTAAATAAAATGTGCACAGGTTGTACGTGACATGCTATAACAAACCTTCCCTTTACTTGTGGTGGAGGACATTGATTCTAAGGTGAAAACGAAATAAGATGTTGTATGGGTATCCAAGTTACCTAAGTACTATTTGGCGTCTGTGCGATCAGATGTAAAGCATTTCTAAATATATCTTATGTTTCCGAGGGACCGTATGTTTCTAAAATTACTTACAGAATTAGGGAGGTTAATATGAAATGGTTTCTCAGATCTTTTCTCTAAATAGGGGCTCAATTTGCTACTATAAATTCGTACGACACGATTACGGCCGACTTTACACTAAATTCGGTTGAATGCACACGTCGGAATAAGCAGGTGCAAAGGACTTGAGATTAAATTTCATTTTACATAATGTAAATGGACAGTTATATACAAAATACTAAGACAAAATTATCTGGATATAACTGAGTTAAGCATTATGGTCTTTCTAATAATTGCTACCGAGTAACCTGATTGATAAATTTGTTTTTAAATGGTCAACATAAATAAATTTCTTGCAGTAATCTTTGGCCATCAATTCAAGTATTCGAATATTTAATATCTCTCTACCTCCTGCCTTTATGTACAAATTGTTGTACCCAATATTCTTAAGCACGTTGTTATTTACCTTATTTACCTTAATCTAGATATTTGTAGATACACCAGGTGGTACACATACACCGCCTTTTATCAAAATGTCCCTTGGTGCATTAAAACAGTTGCAGGATTTAATGTAGAAAATTGCACTGCAATCACGCAAGCAATCTTTATTCTACTCCGAGAGACTAGAACTGTTTTCGATGTTTGCATTCTCATGTGTACTCCGTGATAATAGCCGAGTGCGGTAGGATCTTGGAATGTTTTCCATGTATGTTACAGAATGTTTATTGTAGGAGGATATACTCACTTTTCAGGTTGGCAGTTGTTTGAGCAATATTTATTCAACTTGGCTGTGCCCTTAGGCATTCATAGCTAATTCTATTTCTATATTACGTGTTAAAGCGATTACTGTTATAATTCCCCTGGGAGTGTTTGTTTCCTGTTCTCACAAACTTTAATAGAAGCATATAGCTTTGAGACAACCTAGATTTTATGAGAAGCTCCATTTTTCAAAATTTATGCCTACAAGTATCGTAAAATTACAACAAATTCCTTGTAATATTTATGAAATGGTGCGTCCATAAATAATTTGTCTTGCCTTAATTATTGGCCTAAATATGATATACAACTTCTTGTGTACTAAGCTGTTCTTTTTCTGTTACGTTTTATTAGTTATTCAAAACTCATTACTAATGAAATTGTGAATAAAGTCAACAGAAACGGCGTATTATCACCGAAATTCTCTTATTAACACTCAAACTTCTGCTATGCTATGAAAATCCCTATTGCCAATTTTGAAAATTCCAAAATGTTCTGAAATATTGGAGTCGTATGCTTGGAAGATATTCAACTTATATACCTGGTTTGTGTTCATTTTTGTGTTCAGCTACTTAACCTTCGCACAAAATCAAAGATGCGCACACAGAAGCCTACGCAAGCAACTTCGGCTGAAAGGATACTGAACTTGATTTTCTTAATTTAAGGATACTTTATCTTAATTTGATCTTTTTTTAATTTTGTTTCCCTTTCAAGGGCTCCCGCGTTGGATTCCGGTCAGGATGAGTTACTTTGTTAGCCTTTAGTCGGTATTTAGTTTATTCTTAAAGGTAAATGTTGTTGGTCTGTAAGCGCTGTGTGGTGTTTTACGCCCGCTTTTACTACATACGGCACCGCAGGCGGTGACACTGATGATGCCTGAGATGAAGATGGAGCACCGGTGGAATGAGATGGGGGGGAACCGGAGGCCCCGGAGAAAACCCGCCCCAACGCCGTGTTGTCCACCACAAATCTCACTTTGCGGTCGCCTGGGATCGAACCCGGGCCGCCTTGGTGAGAGACAAGCGGTCTAACCGCTGAGCCACGGCGTGGCCTTGTAAGCGCTGTGGACTCTAAGCACATTTGTATACAATTTCAGCGAAAATATAACGTAGCGTTGCAGAAAATTACTTCAAAAATAAACTACCAGGTCAGACTGGCGAACCATGCGATTTTAAAGCAATATGGTGTCCGCGGGAAGAGTGCGTACGCATTAACCAAGCAGTTCCTGTTTGCGATGTCTTCGTTTCTTGAAACCCGGTCGATATAGTTTGTTTACTCATAAATATTTATAAAATTTCTGAATCTGCTCTGTTATCTGTGCAACTAGTGGGAAGACCGTTACAGGAATTGGTTTTCACACAGAACATACACGCACGCATACACACGCGCGCGCGCAAGCGGCCACACATACATATTGTGACTGTGTGGGTTCGTGAAATGAAAAGTCCAATTTCACCACTCAAAAATGTTCTTTATTTCCACCGACTTACAGTTAAACACTTGCCAATTACACAAAATTACGTAATGCACACAATTACGATTCAACAGTTCGTCCGTTATCGTTCCGATGCACGTACATAATTACGTAATTTCTTCCGTTGCACGGTTCTCTCTTCCACTAACACGGCGCTACTTTACTAGCACGTCAAGCACTAACTGACTGACTCACCCTTGCACGACGTGTTGCTTATATAGGGTCCGCTTGCCGATCTAGAAGGTTCTCGATTAGATTGAATGTCCCGAGTTTCCAGAACCTAGGAGAAGGGTAAAGAGACGGCTCAGGGGCCCTATATCGCTCTCCTAACCATCCCTTCTTAACGTTATAAGACAAACGAGGGGGCGGGGCGAACGCCGACCCGTCTCCTGTCGCCCACTCTATAGGGTGTTCCGATGCTCGCGTTACACTGCTCCCTCCTCAAAGCTGGTCGTCCCGAACAGCACCATCGTAGCGTGCCAGGCGGTCCAGGTGTACCACCAGCATCTGCTCGGAGTCTCAGCCAGAATTAGCGCTGCCGAAGTTTGTGAATAATTCGGTTCGCTCCCAGGTGTCCTCCTGAAGTACCAGCGTGCACTTCTTCCAAGACTTCCGGTACCTTACTCCGGGGAAGTACCAACTTTTCTCTCTGCGCCTTCCCATCGGGTGACTCCCATACCCGGAACAGCACGCCATCTCTGGTCTTCAACGAGTCCCATTGGGCCCAGTACGACCTGTAGGTGGCGCTCCTCGGTGCGATGTCCTCCCAGGTTGGTCTCGTCCCTGGCTCCACTTCCCTCAAGAGTGGCCCCAAGTCTGCGTCCGCCAGCTGCTCCCTCCTCAGGCCTGCGCTATCCCAGCCGTCCGCAGGCACTGCCACAACTACTCGGACTGCTGTGGCACGCTCATTCTCTTCCACTCTTGTGCACTGACCGCACTCTACTGGACAGGGTCTTCGGGACATGGCGTCTGGGTTACCGTGGCTCTTCCCTCTACGATGTTCCGAGGTGAAGTCGTACCCCTGCAGCCTCTGGACCCAACGTGCGGTCTGGCCTTCCAGGTTCTTAAAGCTCAATAGCCAGGTTAGGGCGGAATGGTCAGTTCTCAGGTGGAATGGCTGACCGTACAGGTACTTGTGGAAGTGCTCCAAGGTCTTTACTACCGCCAATAATTCTCGTCGGATGACGCAGTAGTTCTTCTCTGCCTTGGATAGCGTCTTGCTGTAGTAGGCTATCACCCGCTCATGGCCGTCCTGGATCTGCGAGAGGTCACCTCCAATGCAATGGTCGCTAACGTCGGTGTCCACAATGAAGGCGCCACCCGGTTGTGGGAAACCCAAAATTGGAGCACTGCACCGGGTCTCCTTTAGGTGCTGGAAAGCGTTTACGGCGTCCTCTGTCCAGACATAAGGCCGGAGTTCCTCCGTAGGCAGGTGAGGGGTTTTGCGATGTTGTTCGCCTTTTCCTCTAAATCATTAAGGCGGTCGTCTACTTGACCCATCCGCTTGCCCAGATGCGTGACGACATCCCTCACGCCGGCCAACCGTTCCTCAAACTTGGCGGCGAGGACCTCGTTCGCCTCCCTCATCTCCGTTGTCAGTGCGGCCATCTTTGCGGTCATTGTCGTGGCCAAGTTGTTGTTAGCAGTTTCCGTCTTCGCTGTTGATTCGGCCTTCATTTCTTCCCTCTTCTCGGTGATGTTGTCGTTGGCCGTCTTCATTTGTTTCAACTTGGCGGTGAGGTTGTTGTTTGCCGCTTACATTTTTGCAGCGAGGTTTTCATTTGCCGTCTTCATTTCCGAGATTAGTTCGGCCTTCATTTCCATCATCTTCTCCAAAAATTTTTCCAATGCCGCGTCCATGGTTGTAATGTTCGGTGATGTTATCATCCCACTTCTGACACCAATGTGACTTTGTGGGTTCGTGAAATGAAAAGTCCAATTACACCACTCAACAATGTTCTTTATTTCCACCGACTTATAGTTAAACACTTGCCAATTACACAGAATTACGTGCTGCAACAATTACAATTCACCAGTTCGTCCGTTACAATTTCCTTGTACTCGCGGTTACGTAAGCTCCGGTACACATTCACAGTTACGTACAGTCTTCCGTTGCACAATCTTCTCGTACATTAACACGTCACTGACTAACACTGCCTTCTTACACCAAGAACTGTCCTCACTCACACACAGTAACCAACTGATTGACCAACTCCACTCCGTCTGTCTGTAACCCTCTTTATATAGGAATATCGCCGGTTTCTAGTGACCAGGAGAATGTTCCAGATTCCGTAATTTCTGGAACCAGGTGGACAGAAACAGACGGCACACTGATGTTTTTCCTCCCAACCACTGCCTGTCACCACTACAAGACAAACGAGGGGGAGGTGTGGCTAACGCCTTGCCTTCCCTTGCCTTCCGTTCCCAGCTGGTTCACAGGGTGTTCCAGCGCTCGCGTTACAATATCCTTAAAGACATTTTTATTTACGTTATTAACGCTAAACAGGAGAGATAATTGTGGATATACCAGGTGGCAAAACTAAACCATCGTGCACCTAAGCAGATGTCTTTGGTGTGTTGAAACTGCTGTAGAATTTAATGGCGAAGAACCAGTAAAACGAAGAGCAGTCGCGCGAGCGATGTCTGTTCTACTACGAGCGACTAGATATTTGCATTCTTGTGTGTACTCCGTGATAATAGAAGAGTGCGGTGTAAACAACTGATAAGATATTTCAATGTTTTTCATGTATGTAAACGCAAAAACGTAACCCATGGCGTAATAGCCCAAAGAAGCCCCCAAGCCTACCAACCCGACTGCTGGCCTCAGGCCCACTTACGTATGGCAGAGGTGTGCGGTCATCCAAACGATACGGGGAGGAGTTGTGGTCAGCATCCCGGGATTACTCTGCCGGAATATTGGTTTCGTGACCATAGCCGCTTACCTATCGTAAGTTATTCACTTTCCTCAGGATGCAGAGCGGGCGAGGTGCAGCGAGTACGGCGCTCTACAATAGCATTGAGGTACGACTTGTTCCTTCTTCCTCATTTTCTATTTAAATTCAAACAGGTCACACTCTTCATCCCATCCAAATTTCTACTTGAATGTGGGTACGCAGGAAAAAAAATCAGGCTAACTGGGCGCAGTCTGCAAAAAGCAATGGGCGGCCGGAGGTTTGGACGGCACAGCCTGAACCTTATATTTTTGAGCTATGTTGGACGGACTTCACTCACACTCCAAATACACACGAGTGCACACACACAATAATACACACATACATGTACACCCCCACTTTCGTATATAAAACATTCTTGATGCATTATAAGGCACTACACCAATGTGAAGAATATAACTATAAATTAATATGAAATGAAGTTGCAACTGAGGACCGATGACCATATTAATTTCCTGTATTTAACTACATTCTCACCTCTTACCAACAGATATTTGTGAACGTCCATTCGCTTCCTTCTTGCTTCTCATATGCCCTCGCAAGCCTTCAAATCTCGCAAAATCAAGTGTTACAAATCAAAGAAACTTTTATTCAGGTATAATTACCTTTTGCTTCCATGGCATTAAAATTTAAATAACAACTCCAGCTTTAAAATTTTGTAGAAATTAGTATAGTTAGACAACTGTAGTGTGATATTCACATCGTACATTGAGCTCAAATGGGGTACAAAGTGGACCAATAATACTATGAAAATACTCTATATGCAGTAAAATAATACGACATAATCATTTTTGAAATATATAAGGGTTACAGTTTTACAATTATTTAGTAAAGAACACAGCGGCCAAAGCAATTGTATTGATCATATTGTATGTTGTTCACATCCAGTTGTTATTGCCATATACCGTCTGCATTTAGAGAAATAGAGTACAACAGATCCCGAAATGTTTTGTAGGAACAGGAATTATGGGAATCTTGATGCGGCACCGGAAGCTGCTATCGAACTTAGGACCCACTGGAAGGAGTCTAGGCACGAAAAAGATCATTACTCCTCTCCATAAATGGCCCTACTGGTAATATCTTACACGGCGTAAGAATAATGGCAATAATTGAAAAAAAAATAAGGGGCACTTGACTAGGTGCTTTAGATATAGCTAAACCAAGTTTTGAGTAACACCTGTTTATTCATCACCATGCCTTCCTTATTGCATCGAGTAGTGGAAACTGGAACAGGAATTTGTGACCATTCGTCGTTAATTTGTCTCCATCTTCATCAGCCACACGTTCGGGCGCAATTTGGGACAGGATTTCTATGTTGGACGCCCAATTCTTTCTCTTCTCGTGTGAGTATTTGCGGCTATCTATTTCCTCTGGTCACCAATTGTATCATCTTATTCTAAATAAGAGTTATGAGACATCTGTTTTTCAGGCGTGGTTCGGAATAAAGTTTCGGAGAAGTCAAATTCTGTAACTATTTAATGGTAATATTTAGATTACTTAGTTATTTAGCACCATTTGCGACATATTAGAACAGTAATGTTTTATTTCCTTGCAAATTAGTTGCGAATGTTAACAGTAATAATTAAGAGGTCCATTACACAAAATATTTCATATAGGCGGAATAGAAGCATTGTTTTTCAGAATTAATGTCTACAGAGAGTTGTATATGTAAACCAAATTCAATCTGTATCTTGCATATTACCATTTGAATAAGCTTGATTGGAAGTACCATTAGTGGACAAATAGGTGAACTTTGAGTCTTTTTGACGGCAGTCCTGCTTAAGAGAAATATAAATATAGGAAACTTTGAACAACTAGGGATAACTCGGAAATGATTAATTCCACGAATCAGAAGATACATTTCACATAAATTGTGCGGACGCACGGTATATAAGTTAGGTTTTATCGGAGTAGCCGGCCAGCCCAACAGTTCTTCGGCCATATCTCCCAAAGTATTAGAGGAATAGGAACGATTTATGCCTCTTTGGACTCCCCTAGGCTATGTCTACATGATTGGTAATGTCCACCTTTGCTCTAGGACGCACGGTTTAGAAGTTGGGTTTTCTCGGAGTAGCCGGCCAGCCCAACAGTTCTTCGGCCATATCTCCCACAGTATTAGAGGTATAGGTTCGATCTATGCCTCTTTGGACTCCCCTAGGCTATGTGTACATGATTGGTAATGATCACCTTTGCTCTAGGACGCACGGTTTAGAAGTTGGGTTTTCTCGGAGTAGCCGGCCAGCCCAACAGTTTTTCGGCCGTATCTCACACAGTATATAACCATCAAATCACCAAATAACTTGACACCAAATGACGTAACGACCAACGAAATAAATATAATAAATATTTTGTTTGATCATGACAGTTTATATACAAAATCACGTTAGCGTCATCAGCATGTCGGAGGTTTCACGAAGGAGTTCTTTAAATTTCAGTAAAGCTGATATGACGCATTTCACTTTTAACCTCACGAATAAACCACAGAACTAGACCGGGGCTGAACTCGCAAACTTGGGATCAAACTGCCAGCATGTAACTCATTCAGGTCAGCTTTTAGTATCATGATCATCATCATCATCATGATAATCATCATCATCACCATCATCACATCAGTATTATCATTATAACTATCATCACCATCATCATCATTATCACCATGATCACCATCACAATCGCCATCGCCATCGCTATCGTGAGGACGATCATCAACATGATCATGATCATCATCATTATAATCATCATCATTATTATAATAATCATTATTATAATCATCATTATCATGATTATAATCATCAGGAAGGAAGTAAGTAAGGAAGGAGGGAAGGAGGGAAGGAAGGAAGGATGGATGGAAGGAGGAAAGAGAAACAGAGAAACAGAGAAAGAGCGATAGAAAGAGAGAAGAAAATGAGTAGTGTTCTGTGAGCTTGGACTGTGAAAACGAGCATGACTGGTTGGTCGAAACGTTAGTTTTATCTTACTTGACAAAACTGGATAGACGAGATATTAAACGTTGTGTAGTATGTAGTGTCAAGCAGCTTGCCCCTAGAAGACGACCACGGCAGGATGGTCGAAACGTTAGTTTTAACTAACATGACAATAACTGGATAGACAAGATATTAAACGTCGTGTAGTGTCTTCTGTCAAGCAGGTGGCACCCTTAAGATGGCCGCAACAGGATGGTTGAAACGTTAGTATTATCTAAGATGACAAAAACTGGAGAGCCAAGATATATAAGGTAGTGTAGTGCTTGGAAGTTAACAGAATATTAATTGTTTAATATAATTATGTTTAATTCTTTCATTCATATCAGTGAAAATGCAATTTCATAAGCATTGATACTGTCTTTTTACTATCAAACGCTTTAAGATAAAGGTTTATGTCAATCATGATAGGGTTCTTTACATGAAAGTATTTATAAAAGTTTGTGGCGCGTTGTGTATTTGTTTCACATCTCCTTCTTAGGAATGTGTAATAAGTAGGAATGGTGTCCATCTCAAAAATACTCTACTGTATGTTATGCTAATAAACGTCCGAAAATTAATGCTTTAACTTTACTTGAGGTGTAAATCATTGGAGTTCGTACTTCCGGCCAAGCCAGTAGAGTAACCGAAATCGGAACAACTCGCAACTAGAGTAACAGATGGCGCTTACATATAAATCACTATTTAAAATTATAAATAACACATATTTTTCATTTTTCTCGGGTTTATTTAAGTAAGCTTCCAAAATGTGCCAGCAAAACAGATATTTTGTTCAAAATTAGTATTATCTTTTACTAAACATGCAATATGCGGAAATATTAGGAATATAAATTCTAATGCTTTGGAATCAAATGATCCGGGAACAGATTTAAATCTCGTTGATAGCTAGTAAAATATCACTTTATTATTCAAATTTAAGGCTTCAAATGAAAGGAATTATTAAGGTTTTATTGAGTTTTCGTTATATTTATCACAACGCTTTTCAAGCACAGGTGCTGGACAAAGTTGCAGAAACCAGAAGTGTCAACACGTTAAATGTTGTGTAGCGTGCTTTGTCAAGCATCTAGCGATTTGAAGACCACCCCGACAGGATGGTTAAAACGTTAGTTTTTATACATGTATTATAATGTATATATACACATATACATCGAAGCGCCCGTATTCGTTCTCTAGGAGATTATGACCCTACAAGAGGCACTTTCAGGCTTTTCCGTGCAACGCGTATCGCTTGAGGGTACCCGAGGTAACAATGGATAATCCGAGCAGCAGCAAAAGCTGAAGTCCTTTATAATCTTCCAATGAACTCTGTGGCTTCAAAATTATCTCACATTTAAACTCTGGAAACCCCAGGGTGTGGAATACAGTAGTTTTTCATCTTGTTCGAAATTTGAGGAGTAAATAAACTACCTCATAACCCTGCCTTTGTTCGATTATTCCATGCCATCCTATTCTGCAGACATCAAACACTTCCAACATTCGACAAAACCCAAAACGTGGGTGAGCACGCAGCAGAAACCTTCGGGCAGTGAACAGCCTACTGCTGCTTTCTTTATATAAGATGCTGCGTCTGTCAGGGAGATACGCGCATTATCTTACTTAACACCATTTGGTCTTAATATGTACATACCTTCATTGAAGACACCTTTCAATATTGATGTGACTTGCTGCCGACATGTCTTTACAAGATGCACATTTAGAAACTCTCTCGTCTCTTTCAAGAACCCCGACCTTCATAATTTCTAATTTAGTTGCGGTTGATTCTAGAGTTCTATTAATATACTCCTGTATTTTCTCATTTTCACACACAGCTCGCATTTTCAGCTTAAAATTTTAAGTTAAAGTAACACTTTATATGTTTATTTGTAGGTTATTGTTGGGATTGTTCCTTAATAATATTACATTGATTACAGTTAATTTGTTAATTTTGTTTTAACTTTGCTTTAGTTCAAAGTAGAATTATAATGTGTAGTGTTAGGTCAAAATATATTTGTCTTTGTGTTATATATTAGGAAAGGTTTATGTCAATCATGATAGGGTTCTTTACATGAAAGTATTTATAAATGTTTGTGGCGTGTTGTGTATTTGTTTCAGATCTCCTTGTCAGGAATGTGTAATAAGTAGGAATGGTGACCATTTCAAAAATACTCTACTGTATGATATGCTAATAAACGACCGAATATTAATGCTTTAACTTTACTCGAGGTGTAAATCATTGGAGTTCGTACTTCCCGCCGAGCCAGTAGAGCAACCGAGGGCGGAACAACTCGCAACTAGAGTAACAGATGGCGCTTACATATAAATCACTGTTTAAAATTATAAAGAACACATATATTTCATTTTTCTCGGGTTTATTTAAGTAAGCTTCCAATTTGTGCCAGAAAAACAGATATTTTGTTCAAAAGTAGTATAATTTTTTACTAAACATGCAATGTGCGGGAATATTTGGAATATATATTTTCATGATTTGGAATCAAATGATCCGGGAACAGATTTAAATCTCGTTGATAGCTAGGGTAATATCACTTTATTATTCAAATTTAATGCTTCAAATGAAAGAAATTATTAAGGTTTTATTGAGTTTTCGTTATATTTATTCCAACGCTTTTCAAGCACAGGTGCTAGACAAAGTTGCAGAAACCAAAAGTGTCAACACGCTAAATGTTGTGTAGCGTGCTTTGTCAAGCATCTAGCGATTTGAACACGACCCCGACAGGATGGTTAAAACGTTAGTTTTTTATACATATATAAAAATGTATATATATATACATACATCGAAGCGCCCGTGTTCGTTCTCTAGGAGATTATGACCATTCAAGAGGCACTTTCAGGCTTTTCCGTGCAACGCGTATCGCTTGAGGGTATCCGAAATGAAATGTGTAGTGTTTAACGCCCGCTTTTACTGCATACGGCACCGCAGGCGGTGACACTGATGATGCATGAGATGAAGATGGAGCATCGGTGGAATGAGATGGCGGGGGAAACCGGAGGTCCCGGAGAAAACCCGCCCCAAAGCCGTGTTGTCCACCACAAATCTCACTTTGCGGTCGCCTGGGATCGAACCCGGTCCGCCTTGGTGAGAGGGTATCCGAGGTAACACTGGATAATCCGAGCAGCAGCAAAAGCTGAAGTCCTTTGTAATCTTCCAATGAACTCTTTGGCTTCAAAATTATCTCACATTTAAACTCTCGAAACCCCAGGGGGTGGAAAACAGTAGTTTTTCTTCTTGTTCAAAATTTGAGGAGTAAATAAACTACCTCATAACCCTGCCTTTGTTCGATTATTCCATGCCATCCCATTCTGCAGACACCAAACACTTCCAACATTCGAAAAAACACAAAAAGTGGGTGAGCACGCAGCAGAAACCTACGGGAAGTGAACAGCCTGCTGCTGCTTTCTTTATATAAGATGCTGCGTCTGTCAGGGAGATACGCGCATTATCTTACTTAACACCATTTGGCCTTAATATGTACATACCTTCATTGAAGACTTTGATGTGACTTGCTGCTGAAATTTCTTTACAAGATAGTGAAAGTGCACATTTAGAAACTGTCTCATCGCTTTCAAGAACCCCGACCTTCATAATTCCCAATTTTGTTCCGGTTGATTCTAGAGTTTTGATTAATACACTCCCGTATTTTCTCATTTTCACACACAGCGCTCATTTTCAGCATAAAAGTTAAAGTTAAAGTAACACTTTAAATGTTTATTTGTATGTTATTGTTGGGATTGTTCCTTAATAATATTACATTGATTACAATTAATTTGTTATTTTGTTTTAACTTTGCTTTAGTTAAAAGTAGAATTATAATGTGTAGTGTTAGGTCAATATCTATTTGTCTTTGTGTTATATATTAGGAAAGGTTACTGTTAATTTTCTTATTTAGTAATTTACATTTTTCTTATCAATAATATTTTGAATTATTAGTCTGTATTTAAACAATACTTGATGTAATTTTGAGAGTTTCTATTCTTTAGTTATTTATTATCCGAAGGTAAAGACTTATAGTGTCTGAATATTTCCTGAAGTAGTAGATGTAGCTATTGCGTGAATATTTGAATATAAAACTATATTTATTGTTTTGATTGTGTAATAACCTTTAATTTCATTACCAGCTGGACTAGCAGGGACAGTGCTGATATCGTACACTCACAGGACTTCTTCTACTCTTGTACATACCATTCTTTCTCTATCTATTTCGAGATGAGCATTATCTTATTGTAGTTACATGGGAATAGAGTAGACTTTAAGTGATGGTAACAAGTTTTTAGCTGGTTGTCTAGGTGACGTCTTTGAAATAGTATTCTCATTGTAAATTCTATTTTGCTGCTTTAACTGAGCTTGTCTCAGCATTCTTAGATCCAAATTGCCCGATTCCATTTCATGCACATAGAGGTCGTCTTTGAAAATATCTTTTAATTTAGGGGACATCAAAACGTATATGTATTACTACGGAAGGTTCTTATTGAAATTTTGGACGTTAGCAGTACTTTCCTTACTCAAGTACGTAATAGGGACTTTCCATTTTAGAATATATAACAATTTTGGAGTATAATCAAGAATAAATCAGAAACGGTTGTCCTTACAAAATAAAGCGTAAAATGTATCAGACATAAATTGTATGTTGTAACAAGATCAACATTCTCCGTATAGTAAGATTTTGTTTATCGCTTTCACTTTACATAAATGAAAAGGAATTTTGATGACATTCCCAGCAGATAAACATATGTATTTAATTTGTAATGAAGATGTTTTAAAAATATATATTAATTAAAATAATTAGATTCAATTTTTTATATAACTGGCGTATTCTAAAATGTTTCCGTTTAAGATTTAGTTTGTTATTGAGAGACTTTCCTGTAGGTCTTGCTTATCGTCCTTGAAGCGAAACTTATATACGACTTTGGTATTTAACCTACCTTCGCGTATTGTGTTTAGTTAAAAGGATTTTCTCCATATTCAGGTGTACCAAAGCTATATATTTCCAATGGATTTTCGACATTGAATTTTTGGTTACAATGTAATTCTGCAATAAGTACTATACTAACGCTAAAATAAAGTCGAACCGAAAAGCGGTACAAACTTGCAGTTTAAATATCCCGCGTGTTTCCTGACTGACTACGATCACAGTGACACGCATTTGCACGAAACACAAGGTACACGTGGAACATAAGAGATGGCGCCCAAGTGGTAATTGCAATTTGTATAGCAATGAAACTTAGTTATTTAGCACCATTTGCGACATGTTAGAACAGTAATGTTTTATTTCTTTGCAAATTAGTTGCGAATTTTAACTGTAATAGTTAAGAGGGACATTACACAAAATATTTCATATAGGCGGAATAAAAGCATTGTGTTTCAGAACTAATGTCTACAGAGAGTTGTATATGTAAACCAAATTCAATCTGTATCTTGCATATTACCATTTCCATGTTCTTGCAGTTTTACGCTGGCTTTTTATACATTTTGTGAATAATTCTAGTACGCTTTAAGTACATTGAGCCACTGTTATGTAAATCAAAAGCATAAATAATTCCTTGTCTGTCCAAATGAAGTGGCTGTTTTCCGAATGTTATAGCTAAGTTCGGTAAAATAGATTTGGGAATTAACATTCGCAGCATTAGAACCATTATTCTTTTATTTGTATTTATATCACGCTTGTCTGAAAACTTATTCAATTTACAAATAGTTATATTACACGACGATGCAACTTTAAATTCGATTTGATTGTTTGAACTGGGTTCGCGAATGGTGATTTTTTATTCACGTTTTTATTCAACTTTTTTTCGCCTTTCTGCCTCCCCGCCTCTTCCCCTTCCCGTCTTCTCGTCTTAATTTCTTTCTTTCTTTCTTTCTTTCTTTCTTTCTTTCTTTCTTTCTTTCTTTCTTTCTTTCTTTCTTTCTTTCTTTCTTTCTTTCTTTCTTTCTTTCTTTCTTTCTTTCTTTCTTTCTTTCTTTCTTTCTTTCTTTCTTTCTTTCTTTCTTTCTTTCTTTCTTTCTTTCTTTCTTTCTTTCTTTCTTTCTTTCTTTCTTTCTTTCTTTCTTTCTTTCTTTCTTTCTTTCTTTCGTTCGTTCGTTCTCTCTTTCTTTTTTCTTTCTTTCTTTCTTTCTTTCTTTCTTTCTTCCTTTCTTCCTTTCTTTCTTTCTTTCTTTCTTTCTTTCTTTCTTTCTTTCTTTCTTTCTTTCTTTCTTTCTTTCTTTCTTTCTTTCTTTCTTTCTTTCTTTCTTTCTTTCTTTCTTTCTTTCTTTCTTTCTTTCTTTCTTTCTTTCTTTCTTTCTTTCTTTCTTTCTTTCTTTCTTTCTTTCTTTCTTTCTTTCTTTCTGTCTGTCTTTCTTTCTTTCTTTCTTTCTTTCTTTCTTTCTCTCTCTCTTTCTTCACTTTGTTTACATTTATCTGAAGTATTGGACTACTGCATTGCACCCAAAAGCTGACTGTTCACCAAAAATACATACTTTGAAGCACCCCATTCTAAAGATATGCATATCTTAACGAATATCGGAGCTTGTGTGAGTTTGTATATAAGCGCGCACGTGCACCTGCGTGTACAAATATCTGTGAACAGTTGAAGCAGTGTTACATACTTACCGGGATTTAAATTTACACAGTCGAAAGATGATACGTGGATAGACGTAAAGGTTTTGAAATTTAAACCTCAACTATAGATTATCCTTCACATGTAAAAAGGTTTCGAATTTTTTTTCAAAACTGTTATAAGCATTATGAATATATAGTACCATATGGCAGTTTCAGAAACTATAAAACGCATATCTTGTGTGTTGTAGGAATATTCTCTGAAGTTCTCTTCGCTCTAGTTAACCTTTGCACTACTGATAGAACTTAAGAGATAGACAAAGTTTTACTACCCAAAAAACGTAGGTCTCCTTTAAAAATTGTACAATTTACTTCTATTTACTTTACGCCAATTCAACTAACCCTTGTTTAAATAAGTAGGACAGGTGTAATATTCTAGTCTCTGTTTCTGATAGATCTTCTTGGTGTGTAAACACCCTTAGCATGGCATAATTTTGAAGGGAAGTAAAACCAGCAGTCCCGTTTCCGTAGATCTTCGACACATAAACTACCCTCAATCCTCTGAGAAATTGATTCGGATACTGAGAACTACTGGGTTCATAAATTAAAATACGCGCTACGAGAATTTATCAATTGGACACAAGCGTCAGCCAGGCAGTTTCAGATACGGGGAACTAAGGGAGACAATTCCTTACGGTAATGTTTATTATTTTTAGTTCAAATATTTTTAAGGGAGCTATGCCCATTTAAAGTATTAACAGTTAAAATACTATTATTGAGAACTTGTCATTGGAATTGTTTTTACTTCATGGTTAATGACTCCCACGTTTATTTATAAACTCATTGAACCAATACTGCAGTCAACCTCTGTAGCGTAGATGGTGGCCTGTCTGCCTAACCTTCAAGTATTCCCAATATCGAATGTCGGTCAGTATGAGTTATATGGATAAGGCTATTTCAGGTGTTTTACCTTATCCTGAAAAGGAATGTGGAGTAACTAAGCTCTATGGGGCCTGGACTCATTTCAACATCATTTCATTCATTGTCCGATATAATGGTTGGAGATCATTTATTTATTCACTTAATTACTTATTCATTTATTTACATATTTATTTATAGTCAATTCATTTATGTATTTACTTATTTGTTTTTTACCTATTTGTTCATATTTTTTAAAAAAATCATATTGTAATGATAGATTACAGATTACACAAGAGGTCGATGGGTCACTCTACGTCGAATTGAAAGAGTCAGCTGTTCGTAGTTCCATCCCGCGTGTTTACTTGTAATAAGCTGAGATAATGGACTTGCCGGCATAGATTAAGTTACGCTTCCGGATGGACATAGATTATTCGGTTTCCTTATTGTGCTGGAAACTTCTCGAATTTATCAATGAGGTATTTAAGAAGGTGCCGACTTGCCCAGAGTCAGTCGTAAGCAGAAAACAGTCGTGGACATTTGTTGTGTAACAAGAGAGTTGTAAACAGAGGTAATCAGAACCTTTGTTGGGATCATCGACCTCGGTACGCTGTGTGTATGTGGCATAAAGAGAGTGTATCTCTACGCAAAAAACAACATTTTGAATTTCTGCAATTTGGACTTTTTAATTCTACCAACCCACAAATTCACAATATCATATGAAACAATAAAATCTCAGTCATAGTTATAGAACATAATTACAATTTGGAATAACATTTTATAAATAAGTACAAAGAATGTTTATAAGCTAACCGATATTACAGGTAGTGCCGTCTATGGGCAGAAACACGAGGCCGTTATAAACAATGTGTCTTAGCGGACAATCAATATAACGAAGAGATCGTCTCTTATCTAACAGCATCTGCTCACGACATTAAGTTGACATATTTTAAATACTTTCTCAAGCCAGTCTTCCAAACAGACTAATCCCATTACAGAGGTAGCTTCATTAGACATTCCATTGTATAAACAAAATAAATACAAGAGATTGCAGTAACAGTCTAATCGAAAACATTTGTATTCAATAGCTGTTAAGCTAAATTAGGTATTGGCTAATTTAAACTAATAACAAGTTATCGATCTGGAATTTAAAAAAGCAGTAAACAGGCTCAAGTTGTACTTTAAAACGTGTAGCAACGTTTTACACTTTATCTTCGTGTCCCCTGTTACGATGCTGCAGTACCAATCTGACAATTACAAACTTTACCTCTAGGTTTATCTGTTCATGGACTCATAGATTTGCGATGACCTTGTTCACTAAATGGATTTTATTACATCAAAGTGGCTTAAAATTTATATTACCAACTAAAGCTTGGCATATAACTTCTGAGTGGAATGCAATACCTTATGTACTCTCTATGTACATGATAGAATAAACAAAAAGTGTAAGAATTTCAAATTCAAACCAATAATAAGTAATAACACCTCAGAAATAGGTGAGTGCTTTATTACGATGTAGACATTTTAAGTGAAGTAAGATTATATTATTATATAATAAGATTATAAGATTATATAAGACTATATTATGGAAATTATTAAAGGCATTTAAAGTCTCCTCGAACGTTAACTCAGGCACTGAGGCGCTACACATTCGCCTCGGCCTGCACTTCTCCTCTGAGGAGAAAGCCGAGGTCTTTGCAGACTGTCTGGAAACAAGATTTACAGAAAACCCAGCGACGAACCCCGAGTTTAAACGGGATGTCCAGACTTGGGTTCAAAACTGGGTGGCACAGGGGCATGAGCAACACTTGCCCCTCACAACGCCGCAGGAAGTGTACAAGCTCATTAGGAAGCTACCTAATTGGAAAGCCGCCGGCCCGGCCAGGTTGACTAATGAGGAACTCAAACATCTCTCGTAAAAAGCCCTGGTGCAACTTACAAAAATTTTCAACGCTTGTTTGCAACAAAATTTTTCCTGACACTTGGGTACGAGCCATGGTAATAATGCTACTTGAGCATGGGAAAAGCACCAGGAAACCTCAAAATTACCGCCCCATTAGTCTCCTCTCCACTATTGGTAAATTGCTCGAGAAAATAAATCTATTTCAAATCCAAAAACAAATTGCGGCGCTTGATATTTCAAATTCAAAATTTGGCTTCAACTTTTAAGACTAGTACATGAGCAATTGATCAAGGGGGCTTCAACGTTGGCGCTATTTTTAGACTTAGAAGCCGCATTTGATCAGTGCTGGCACAACGGCCTGATTTACAAGCTGCACCGAGAGTTCCCCGGCATCCAAAATTCACTGCCATTGCTGCATAATTTCTTAAAAAACAGGCGCTTCTACGTCCAAGTGGGACGTTCCTCCTCAAAGGAGAGGGTGATGCAGGCTGGCGTACCCCAAGGGGCTATTATGTCACCTTTACTGTATATAATCTTCACCAACGACTTCCCCGTGGACGCCAGATGCAAAGTTGGAATGTATGCTGACGACACTGCAATATACAACCATCATAAAAATCCTCGTTTTGGACTTTTAGAGATGCAGAGATACATTGACCGCTTCCTTTCATGGCTTCAGGACTGGAAAATCAAAATTAATGCGAACAAATGCCATCTTATACATTTTACAAAGCGGCGCCGTTTGGAAATGTACCTAACGGTCGATATTCAAGTATTTCACTGCCGTCAGCAGGTCAAGTACTTCGGCATGACCTTGACACGCACGATGCATTGGACCACCCACCTCAGAGATAGCGCCAACAAAGGGCGGCAGCGATTAAAGATGTGCGCCCCCATATTTAGGAGCAAACAGCTAACGCTGCGCTCGTAGATCATCCTATATAGATCCTTTATTTCATCCGTGGTCCTGTACGCCTGCGTCGTCTGGGCCAACGCCTTCAACACCACCCTAAGTTATCTCCAAACCCTACAAAACCTATCCCTACGCAAAATCCTGTCTGCTCCTATCCGAACAAAAACTGCCACCATTCACCAAGAAACCCACGTCCCTTACATCAAGGCGGCCATCAACAAACTTGCCTCTTCCATCTGGGCGCGCATCCGACACCATGCTAACCCCACCATACACAATATTGGGAAAGGCGAACCCAAGAACCGAAAACACGCCGGAATCAAAGCATATTGATGAAAAACAAAAATAAAAAAACAACACGACTGCAAAATTATGCGCGCCCAACCCTTCCTGGCTCAGGCCACCTCCCGGGCAAAGGTTGCCTTCATCGGCAGGCCAGTGCGAACATTGTAAATATTGTACATAGCCAAGTCTGTACAGTGTAGTGCGTGTGATATTGGGACGTACGTGGTATTCCCAAGGGTGTGTGTGTATGTGTGTGTGTGTGTGTGTGCGTGTGTGTGTGTGCGCGCGCGCGCGCGCAAGATAAGCGCAGTGTAAATATGTAGATCTAAAAACAATAAAAAGAAAGACAGAGACAAATAACGAAATAAAACTGGTTCTCGGCGGCCTCAGAACAGGTCGCCGTATGGGTTTTAGAAGAACTCAAAAGACAATAAAAAAAGCAATCCCAGAATTATAAACCCATGTAAATTTAGAGCCTGTAAGCCGGGTCCATTGTACCGGCACCAGGCAAATAATGTACAAATACAGAGCCTTAAGCCTTATCTTGCATATTTTAATTCTCATTTGTATCTCTTCACATGTTGTTGGCCTTTTATAGATTTTGTGAATAACTCTTGTACATTCTCAGTACATTGAGCCACTGTTATATAAATCCAAAGTATAAATCATTCCTTGTCTCTTCAAATGAGGTGTACTATTTTCCGCATTTTATAGCTAAGTTCAGTAGAATAGATTTCGGAATTAACTTTCGCACCATTAGTTCCATTATTCTTTTACTTGTATTTAAATTAATAATTGGAAACATCTGTTCATATGTAGTACCGTACATTGACATAAATCTTGCGGCAAGTATATCAGTTTTGTCGGATTTATTTTGTATGCTATTATCACTTGTTTCGCACTCAAAATTTTTGTAGCTGGAAGCTTCTTCCAAAAAGGTGGTCTTCAATAACAAACATTTATGAATATGTTACTTCCCTCATTGGCCCATTAAAATTAAGTGAAAGAGCCAAACCTTCAATTAGAGTTAGTATAATTGACAACAAAGTCACTAAGAGACTTACGTAACAACATGGTGTAGAGAAAAAGCTTACTTCACAATAAGAAATCAGGTTTTCCAAATCCAGCTAATTCTCCTGTCATATATTTACTGTCGGCTATTAATGCTGGTTTCATTAGCTTCAATTTAGTTACTTAACCGCTACCCATGGTAGTGGTGATGTAGGACTCCCAGTTAACATCTAACCGCGATAACAATACTGTCTAATTCTGGGATTGTCTCTGTTAACATTTTAGTTGGCATGTTTTTGAAGAATGAAGTAAGAATACCTTTTTCGTTAATTAATCCATGGTGATTTTCAATTTGAATTTAAAGGGACATATTGTAGTAAGTTAAGTAAACATCTGAACAATAATTCTCTTGCAATTGTATTGTGGAATACTGACATTCCCAGATGGCGTGTCTTAGTTGGAGTGTTCCCCTGATGACATTATGATATGACTTACACCTGTCTTTGCTGTCATTAATACACATCCAGGTTGTACGTAAATAAGTAAAAAATAAATGTAATAAATGCGTAAATCGGCGATTTTGTAAGTGGCAACACCTCAAACTCATTTAAGGCTATTCTCATCTTAACGTTATAGTTTCAAAATCTCTTGTGTGCCGTCATATAACTTTCTCAACTCTTGTAAGAAGTAGTTTATGTTATTGTTAATAAATTAAAGATGTTAAAGATAAATGACTTGACTTCCAAATCAAATGGATTACAAAACTTGCAATGTGCTCATTGGGTTGATAACCTCGGAATATGGACATCACTACCACATAAGGTACAGAAACTACAAATATTTAGGAGCTATTGTAGATACAGGGCTAACATGAAAAAATCATATAAAACAGTTGTAGAAGATGTACAATAAAGACTAACAATGCTCAAAAGAACGGCAGGCAGCAAATATGGCTTCTCAAAAGCAACCTTAAATATAACATATAAATTGTATATAAAACTAGCTGACCAGGCGATGTTCGTAGCGCCTACAAAAGTTGTATGAACACATTTATCCAAATAAAACAATTCCGATTAGTTAGTTATTTATTCTGCAATTGGCGGTTAAGTTTACATAAAACACAGTTAAAATTAATTTAATAAACATAAATGTTAGTGATAAACAATATTTTTGTCTTTTACTGTGGTGTGTAAATATACAAAGATGAAGCTTTTCCGATGCTGTTGGCTTACTTATTACATTCTCATTGCATGGTCAAAACATAAAAAGCGAATTACTACTTCCCATTTGAGAAACGTATAAGTAACGGAAAACTCAAACCAGTAACAAGGAACCTTTCAGAAAGGGATAACTCCTAAAATAATTAACAAAAGTTCTAGTTTTATGGTTAATTCTAGCAGTTAATGGGGATTTTTGTGCTTTATATATTACGATTATGAGTATTTCTTATGCTTTTCCAGATATATAAACCTTTTTAAAAGCAATAGTACTTTAGATGCTATTTCCGGAAAAAATATATAAACACTTCAATATTCATGTAAAGATCTGAAAAAGTATGTATTTTAATACGCTTTTGAATGGTCAGCGTTCTTTGAAAATTTTTCTGAGCTAACAATAATTTTTGATGAGAGAAATATTTGAATATTTTTTAGCCGTATTTTTGGAAGCACGTTGAATATAAGTACTAAATATGACCTTTCCTTTTTGATTTCTACTGAAAGACAGGCTGTCCAGGGAAAGACACACACAAACTCACTACATCGATCAAATTAATGTTTAGGGGATTCGAAACGTGTATTTCAAGTGAAATATGTATCCAATTTTTGGGCGGAATACAATACCACTTGTGCCTACTTTGTACGTAATAGAGAAAGTAAAAATGAACACAGTCATACAGTGTCATGAACAATAACTTAATATTATCACTAGTTACCTGCAAACCGCTTAAATGACCTGAAAATGTTGCAGCGCGGCATTACCTTCAGTTGCGAGTTTGTTCGTAGACTTACACTGAAAATCTGAAACGTTCACTCAACACAACTGCATTGTGATTAATTCTGACATCTGTAAAGTGTAAAAATATTTCTCTCTCTCTTTGATATAACGAGTGATATTGGAAATTTGGGATAATTTTCTGCATCCAACGTTTCTTCCAGCATTAATTTAATAGTTATTTATGGGGTTTGAGAGGTAAGTTGAGGATTATTAGCGAGTAAGCACTTCATCCCCTGAGGCATTACTCATCAAACTTCATTAGTCCAAAACGCAATTTTGTCCATTGCCAATTAAAGATGTACTTGAATTTATCAGATTTTCTTTATCTTTGTCGCGTCTACTGAAGGGTAGAGAATAATAAAAATAAAAATAAAAAATCCCCCAATTATTTTAGACCTAATTCCTGATGACAACGATAGACGTGCGTAATTCCTTTTGCTTTCTATTTATGGTCATGAAACCGTATTCGAAAGAAAAAATCTGGAAGATCGACGAATATTATTCAAAACTTATTCTAGAGAGTGCTAATTCGCCATTCGTTAACGCAAAAGTATCATCTCATTAATCTTGGTATTTGAGTATTTAAACGTTGTGTATGTTTTACTTACCTATTTACCTATTTCATCATCTATTTACTTGCTATCTCTCGAGATATAAATTACTGTAATACACTCAATCCTCTATGTCACGAGCCCCAAATAATACACAGCTCTTTGACATTTTTAATTGTTTCCTTCTCAATATTCAGTTGTTTCTACTCACAATGCAATGTTGGCAATGAGACGAAGCGTTTAGCTCCTAGTATTTGCAGTGTTGCCAACTAAACCTATTTTCGGTCATTCTTTCACTTTACTTCTTCTTCTCCTTGGTCTTGTTTTTCTCCTTATTCGACTTTTCGACATACATATTTAAGCACAAATTAAGAGTATCATGATAACTTTTAGGCAGTAATGAAACAGAAAAAGCGGTATTCCGAAGAGTAAATCTGAAAGAATAAGGAATAGTACTCAAAACTAATTCTAGAGGGCGCTACTTCGCTATTCATAAATAAATCAAGATCATAGCGGCCAATTTTTTATTTACTTGATATTCGAAATATCTTTTCGCTTTATTTTTAGGTTATTATTTATATGTTGTTTTTATTTATGTTCATGATGCCGTGATCAGAAGAAACAATCAGGAAGGGCAGGGAGTAGTACTGAAAACTAATTCCAGAGGGCGCTACCTCTGTATTTGTACACAAAACAATATCATCGCCGTAAATTTTGATATTTAATTGATATTTCACCTTTTTATTGCTGTTCGTTGTTCACGCTATGCAACATTTTACTTCTTTCTATGTATTTGTTATCTTCCGAAATACAAATAAACGAAACACAATCAGACGTCTTTGTACGACGGCAAAATGTTTCAAACCTCTTTGCATTTTCTTTACTCTTTCCTTTCGCGACCTTCAATTGTTTATTCTCATAATGCAATGCCGTCTATAAGACGAAGTATTTAGCTCATAGAAATCGCAATGCTACAAACCAAACGACTATTTGATATTTTCATTCTACTTCTTTTTTCTGCCTATACTCTTTTAACATTCATATTTACAAGAACTGTCCTGATAATTTTAAGCAGTAGTGAAGGACATGAAACATTAATCATGAGAACATATATGGAAGAATTACACATATTACTTCAAATTTTCTAAAAGGCAACACTTCCTCATTTGTATATGAATCCAAATCATAACAGTAAACTCTGATATTTGACACTCGACATTTTGGATACTGTTAAATGTTTATACTATTATTTATTTATATAAAATATATATCTGTACAATACATACTTTTGTAGAGCAACTTACATATTTACTGACTAATTTATTTATTTACTTATTTATTTAATTACATATCACTAATATTTTGATCAAGTTATTTAAGGTGAGCTGGCCCCATCTTTTATCCCTATAGAGATTATCGGCCAGGAGAAGGAGCAATCGAACTGGAATAGCTGTACAGAGATAGCGTCACAGGTAATATATTATATTGAGATGGATGATGTGTATTTATTTACCAAGCTGCACTAGCCGTATATAGGCTAAGATTTTACACAAACCTGACAACCAGAGTCAACCTGATAAATTCAATAACTTAAATAATAAGAGTTAAATGGTGATGTCTGGGACTGCAGTATTTACAATATTAAGTCGCCAGAAACGCTGTATGTCGAATACGGCATGTTGATAAATTCTCAATAACTTTCTTCAGTTTCTGGAATATATTACCTTTCTATTTATCTCTAATGTCTTGATCAATGTATTTAATGTTTAATACAAAATGAGAATGTACAACTGTAATATTCTAGAAATATTCTCAGATTAATTAAAACACAAATCTTGTTAAAACACAATATATGGCAACTTTATTTAATTAACAATTTTGACATTTTCTGATTTTTATTCAATATCTAATCCCTTTATATCTTAACAAAGCTAATTTACTCTTGTAAATTTGTAAGAAAAGCACTACAATTTAAAATGAGCTGGCCCGATGTTTAACGGCGTTCTTGTGTCTCCAATATAATGATTAATGAAACACTTCTGTATACCTACGTTATTTTCCTTTAATTTGGAGCGGATGGAATAATGAGCCTTAGTGTTAGGGTGGAGTGACAGAGTAACACCTTTAATGTCTGCAGCCGACGATACTTATAGTGATTGTCCACCAGGAGAAGTAGCAACCAAACTGGAATCGCTGTCCAGAGATAGCGCCACAGGTAGTATCTTATACTGAGACGGATTATGTGTATTTATTCACGAAGTTTTACAACATATTATAAGTGTGTAATTCAGATTACGCTTAGATTTAATTTTCCTTTGCCGCTTTAAGACAAAGGGAAGCTTCAGTGAATACAGCGATAACTTGAAAAAAATATATATTGCAGTGTAAGAAAGCAAGTTTTTGAAACTGTGTTTATTTGGACCGTGTTTTCATCTAGGAAACATTGAAAATTTATATGCATTGTTGTTCGGTTGGAATTTGTATCTATTTCGATGAATATACTTTGATATGTGTACTCCTTAGAAATTTCATTTTTGTCATAGGGTTTAACGCAATTGTTGTTTGTAAGAAGACTTGATAAGCAGTACCAATGTACCTCAAGTTTGAGAAGAAGTTGTTGGAAATATTTTACTGTACTTGCTGATGTTTCATTTTATTTTGGTGAAAACTCATAACGTACACTTAAGTACTAACGTACTTTTAAATTCTACTCGAGAATCTATTTTCTCTTTGCCTTGCAGTACGGATGGCCCCCTTAGAAATATTATATTGTGTATGAAGGCGTTTTCAAAATATGTTTCGTTATCTAACTTTTAGTTCTGTCATGTTTACTAAAAGTAATGACCATTCTTCCATTTATTTTGCGTTATTCACAAAGGATTTTTTTTCTAAATTTATTTCCAATATTTAATTGCAAGGGACTTCAAATTCGAGCTTTTTTTCTTTGAATCATTTGCTTTTGGTTAACTTGCTAGTAGTCACAAAGTACTGTGTTGAACATCTCACACAAATAAACAGTGTTATAGCACATAGACTGGAATATGTAACACAAGAGACGCACTATTTACAGGCAATATGCAAATCAAGGAAGGGATAATGATACCGAAATTAAGGTTTGACAGAAGTAAAGAATCATGATGGATGTCAAAGGAATATTGGTTCTTTGTTACGACAAGGGCAAGGCCAGTTGAGTCCAGCAGTTGTGGGGAAAGTTGTTATAACAAAAGCAATGTAAGAAAAAGCGTCCTTAGCAGTTTTCTAAAGGGGCTCACTTGAATTGTATGAATAGGTAATTCTTTGGATCATTTACAATGGCGACAAAACAGTCACAGTCCTTTGGTTGAAAAGGAGTTTTCAGAGTGAAAGTGATACACCACGCGCAGCTGTGGTCATTCAAACAGTCTTCGGCGTGGAGCCGATGCGGGCAGTTCGTGGCTAGGAAGCCATTAGAGGTGTCTTCGGCGTCAGGCCGATGAGAAGAATCCGAGGCGTGAAGCCTTTTAGGGCGGTCAACCTGTTCTGTGTTTGATATTTGTCGGTTCATATATACGTGAGGAATGAATAAAGTTTATCGAGCAATAAACATTCTGCCGGTAGTTACTAAACAGGGCTGTGTGTTAACCCTTGTTCGCCAATCATATCTGTCATCGTTCGCCAATCATTATAGTTACAAATTCGCGCCATCGCGGGACGCGATGCGAGAAGGAGGTTTGACACGAGCAGCAGATTCAACCCGAGAAGCAGATTCAACCCGACAACGAGGTTCAACAGGAGAAGGAGGTTCGACACGAGGACCTTCGACAACAAGCGCATCTACAACGGTTCTACTGGAAAGAAGAGAGACCGGCATCTTCAGTGACATCAGGAGTCAGTAGAAAATCAAAGGTACAGAGTGCTAAATTATATACCAGACTATTGTTAGTGTATTTGAGTGAAAAAGAAGAATAAAAACAAATGTGTTAAGTCAAAATCTGTAGAAAACATGGAACTTCAGGTGGTTTATAGTAATAACTGTAAGCAGAAAGTAGTTGAAGTAGCAGAGTGTAGTAGAACTGTCCCAAATAATGTAGAAAGGGTAAGAGATATGTTAGAGGAAATTAGAAAAATGTTCGCAAGCTTAACTAAAAAGATAGATGATAATACTGAAAGTTTAATAAAAGAGATGAAGGATAATAATCAAAGGTCAAAATTAAAGATAGAAGTAAAGATAGAAAGTGGTTTTCAGAAGTTAGAGGCAGGACAACTAGAACTAGGAAAGAAGTTAGACAATCAACAACAGTCGTTAGAAAATTTTGGGAAAGTTAGCCAGGAAGTAGAGAATGTAAGAGAAAAAGCTGGTCAGGTAACAGACAATGTAGGGAAAGAGGCTAGTGAGGAGACTGAGAACGTCGAAAATGAAGTTTTGAATGCAGATAATGCAAGGTCAGATAGTGAAAACAGAAAACTGAGGGAGGAAATAGCACAGCAATTAGATAAAGACAGAGAAATGACTAGAAAAGAGTTAGAAGTAACTAGGAGTAGATTGGTAGTATCAGAATGGGAAAATAGAAAAATGACGAGGAATTTGGAGAAAACCACAAGTGAAATTAGTGAGGTAACAATAGAAATAATTGTGACGAAAGAAAGACGAAAGAAACATTGAAAAGCATTCAAAATCGAGGGAGAAGCGAAAGAGAAATATTAAAATATTTCGGGCAAGGGGCACAGTTCCATCAGAATATGAGTAGAAAAGATAGGACAAGATATCGATGTACAATACCTAGATATGGAAAAGTCATGGGTATGTAGAATAAATAAGTCCTTTGTACTGGAAAAGTCCGCAAAATCCCTTTGTATTTTCGAAGTACGTTGTGGGATGATGAATTTTCTTGTAAATGGTGGGAACTTAGGCTATAGTATTTAAAAATACCATAACACATTGTAAAATGAGAAGAAACACAAAATTGGTAAAATGTATATGTTAAGTATAAAAGTGTATTGTAAAATTTATAAGGTTAAGTATAAACAGTGTAGTGACAGTGCAGTGAAACTTAAAACTCAATAAGAGAAAAAAAAATATTAATGAAAAACCGAACAATGAAAGACTTTTGAAAAGAATATTTATATAGAATCCAGAAGAAGAGTTCACAAATGTTGTATACAAATCTAATATTATTAATGTACAATCGGTTTAAATATGGGAGTGTATATTTAGGAATTGTTTGAAGTGTAACAACAATAAGAATTAATTTTAAGCTGATCAGATGGAGAAAAAGAGAGAGGATATAGATTGAAATATTTTCCGAGTAATATTTAAAATTTGAAAATTGCAGATCAGAATGTTGGTAAATTTTAAATGAACAATTATAATGTAACCATGTGAACAGTTTTTATGAAATGTCATGCAAAACTAACATTATGAAAAGAAATTGTAAAACGAATTGGAAGTTGCTGACAAAGGTCCAATATTTTGCGTTATATTCGGGCAAGACATATATATTATTTCATTATGGGATAATAAAATAATATATATGGGGGCATTTGATACCGAAATTAAGGTTTGCCAGAAGTAAAGAATCATGATGAATGTCAAAGGAATGTTGGTTCTTTGTTACGACAAGGGCAAGGCCAGTTGAGTACAGCAGTTGTGGGGAAAGTTGTTATAACAAAAGAAATGTAAGAAGCAGCGTCCTTAGCAGTTTTCTAACGGGGCTCACTTGACTGGTATGAATAGGAAATTCTTTGGATCACTTACATTGGCGACAAAACAGCCACAAAGGGACTTTGGTTGAAAAGGAGTTTACAGAGTGAAAGTGATACACCACGCGCAGCTGTGGTCATTCAAACAGTCTTCGGCGTGGAGCCGATGCGGGCAGTTCGTGGCTAGGCATCCATTAGAGGAGTCTTCGGCGTCAGGCCGATGAGAAGAGTCCGAGGCGTGAAGCCTATTAGGGCGGTCAACCTGTTCTGTGTTTGATATTTGTCGGTTCATATATATGTGAGGAATGAATAAAGTTTATCGAGCAATAAACATTCTGCCGTCGAAGTTTTAAAAGAAGAAGCAGTAAATAAATAAGTTGGAAACGGGCATTCCAGTGTCATTAAAACATCCTTCTCATACACATCCACGCATACCCTGAGAGAAACCTCATTGCTCGCTGACTTGTTTACTCGCCTTTAATTATTTGCATCAAATAGGCGTCCACAACTTGGAACTGTGTGCACCCAGAAACGTTATAGTATCAAATTGGCGTCCACAACGTGGAATTGTGTGCACCCAGAAACATTATTTAGTTTCAATAATCATGCAAATTTAAAGACTCCCAGTTTCATATGTACAAACACAATTCGGTAATTTTATTCTTTAAGTTTCACTTGATTTTTCTGAGTACGCTTCAACGTTTCGTTGTATTAGATATCCAATGTATAGCATTCTTTGTCTGTTGTTCAATACACACATATTTAAATAGCTTTTGACTAGGCATCTGACATAAATTGGTGTATTATTTGTTATTAAAACAGCAACGTTCATCTTACAGAGCCACAAAGGCGATAATCAGTAATTCAGATACTTAGTACCAAAGAAAACGATTTTGAGTGCGGCTACTTGCTAATAGAAATATTAAAGGATTTGAAATGGCGTTTTTTTCCATTCGGATTATTAGGAAGAGCGTTAAATTGTTGGGCTCATAATATACACTTGTTTGGAAACAAAATTTTGGCTATGAAGATGGAAGGTAAATCTTTGTCTACTGTTTATTTTACGAATTCCATTAATTGTTAAAACTGAAGTCAGAATGCGTACAAACGACTTACAGATTGACAATATATACATATAAGGAAGGGTTAAAATCTTCAGTCTTCTGCGCCCGCAAAGTGAAACAAAAATTATGCCTTTAACCTACTTTTGCATAAGAAATATTCATTTACTTCCTGGGCAGAATGGCTCAGACGATTGTTTCTAAGGCCCGCGTTCGGAAGTAACCGGTTCGCTTACCGTTGCCATCCTACCTGAACCATAGGTTTTTTCGGGAGATTTCCCTGGTCAGCAGGCGAATGCCAGGTGGGTTAAACACATCTCCTAAATTTCCTCTGCCTCCATTTCTCAACATTATCATGTTACGTCATCTCACTCCTGGAGGACGGCGGTTGTCTTGGCGTTGAATGGCAGGATGATATGCTCTGAGAATCTTCCTCCTTTGGTAGGACGTTTACCTGGCTCCGAACTCAGTCTTGTGGTGGGGTTGTATCCGAACTACAGAAGGGTGAGGTATACTTCTTCCTGGCGTGCCTAGGAGCTTCCATTTAGTAGACTGTAATAAATGAGCCCTCTGAACTGCCCGTCTCCTTGGCATGGCTGCCCTCTGTCTCCTCTCACCTCATCCTTCCTCCCGAAGTTGCCCCCTATTGGGAGTATGCATACAAGAGACCGCATTTGTGTCTCCGTGTAGATTCCCCTCCTTAAAGTAATCCAGTCCAGTTAAGTCCTACTGAGTTGTCCCATAATAATATATCATATTCCAAACTAGAGTTACAATATTAATAGTATACTAATATAAGTGTATATATAAAACTTTTATTCACCAGTGGTCGGACAGGACAACGGACAAAGCTTATTTTGTGTAAGACATAATTTATGTTAGTTGCCAATCTTTATATGCTAATTGAAAGCCCAGAAATATGGCTTAGCCAATTTCTTTTAATAACACATTATTAGTCCAAATTTCTTTCGGCGATCGTTAAGTATGATGAGCTGTAAGTTTAACAAACTTTGTTTTGTCTAAGTTCACAGATAATTTATTACTTTAAGCAAAAACCATATGGCACACAATTCAAACCATAACTGTATTTAATTACACACGCATTACAGTTTTTACTGTTCACTAGGTCAGCAAATAAAATCGTACCTGTCATAAGCTTTATAAAAAGTGAGATGTCATTCATATAAGGTAGTTCAGAAATAGTAAAAGCCCTGACACTGACCTTGCGGTACTCCATCAAATATTGTTTTTAAATTTGATGTTTTCTTTTGATAACTGATATCAGAGTTTACTTCAACATTCTCTTTTGTTTCATTTATATGAGGCACAAACCAGGTAAATAATTTAAGCTCCACACTTTGTACGAAATTGTTGCACGATGAACCAGAAAATATTTTTTGTATACGATGACCTCAAATCCGAAATTTCCCGTAGCCCCGGCTATTCCTAACAACAGACTAATAATAATAATAATAATAATAATAATAATAATAATAATAATAATAATAATAATAATAATAATAATAATAATAATAATAATAATAATAATAATAATAATAATAATAATAATAATAATAATAATAATAATAATAATAATAATAATAATAATAATAATAATAATAATAATAATAATAATAATAATAATAATAATAATAATAATAATAATAATAATAATAATAATAATAATAATAATAATAATAATAATAATAATAATAATAATAATAATAATAATAATAATAATAATAATAATAATAATAATAATAATAATAATAATAATAATAATAATAATAATAATAATAATAATAATAATAATAATAATAATAATAATAATAATAATAATAATAATAATAATAATAATAATAATAATAATAATAATAATAATAATAATAATAATAATAATAATAACAATAATAATAATAATAATAACAATAATAATAACAATAATAATAATAATAATAATAACAATAATAATAATAATAATAATAATAATAATAATAACAATAATAATAATAATAATAATAATAATAATAATAATAATAATAATAATAATAATAATAAGAATAATAATAATAAGAATAATAATAATAATAATAATAATAATAATAATAATAATAATAATAATAATAATAATAATAATAATAATAATAATAATAATAATAATAATAATAATAATAATAATAATAATAATAATAATAATAATAATAATAATAATAATAATAATAATAATAATAATAATAATAATAATAATAATAATAATAATAATAATAATAATAATAATAATAATAATAATAATAATAATAATAATAATAATAATAATAATAATAATAATAATAATAATAATAATAATAATAATAATAATAATAATAATAATAATAATAATAATAATAATAATAATAATAATAATAATAATAATAATAATAATAATAATAATAATAATAATAATAATAATAATAATAATAATAATAATAATAATAATAATAATAATAATAATAATAATAATAATAATAATAATAATAATAATAATAATAATAATAATAATAATAATAATAATAATAATAATAATAATAATAATAATAATAATAATAATAATAATAATAATAATAATAATAATAATAATAATAATAATAATAATAATAATAATAATAATAATAATAATAATAATAATAATAATAATAATAATAATAATAATAATAATAATAATAATAATAATAATAATAATAATAATAATAATAATAATAATAATAATAATAATAATAATAATAATAATAATAATAATAATAATAATAATAATAATAATAATAATAATAATAATAATAATAATAATAATAATAATAATAATAATAATAATAATAATAATAATAATAATAATAATAATAATAATAATAATAATAATAATAATAATAATAATAATAATAATAATAATAATAATAATAATAATAATAATAATAATAATAATAATAATAATAATAATAATAATAATAATAATAATAATAATAATAATAATAATAATAATAATAATAATAATAATAATAATAATAATAATAATAATAATAATAATAATAATAATAATAATAATAATAATAATAATAATAATAATAATAATAATAATAATAATAATAATAATAATAATAATAATAATAATAATAATAATAATAATAATAATAATAATAATAATAATAATAATAATAATAATAATAATAATAATAATAATAATAATAATAATAATAATAATAATAATAATAATAATAATAATAATAATAATAATAATAATAATAATAATAATAATAATAATAATAATAATAATAATAATAATAATAATAATAATAATAATAATAATAATAATAATAATAATAATAATAATAATAATAATAATAACAATAATAATAATAATAATAACAATAATAATAATAACAATAATAACAATAATAACAATAATAACAATAATAACAATAATAACAATAATAATAATAATAACAATAATAACAATAATAATAATAATAATAATAATAATAATAATAACAATAATAATAATAATAATAAGAATAATAATAATAATAACAATAATAAGAATAATAATAATAATAATAATAATAATAATAATAATAATAATAATAATAATAATAATAATAATAATAATAATAATAATAATAATAATAATAATAATAATAATAATAATAATAATAATAATAATAATAATAATAATAATAATAATAATAATAATAATAATAATAATAATAATAATAATAATAATAATAATAATAATAATAATAATAATAATAATAATAATAATAATAATAATAATAATAATAATAATAATAATAATAATAATAATAATAATAATAATAATAATAATAATAATAATAATAATAATAATAATAATAATAATAATAATAATAATAATAATAATAATAATAATAATAATAATAATAATAATAATAATAATAATAATAATAATAATAATAATAATAATAATAATAATAATAATAATAATAATAATAATAATAATAATAATAATAATAATAATAATAATAATAATAATAATAATAATAATAATAATAATAATAATAATAATAATAATAATAATAATAATAATAATAATAATAATAATAATAATAATAATAATAATAATAATAATAATAATAATAATAATAATAATAATAATAATAATAATAATAATAATAATAATAATAATAATAATAATAATAATAATAATAATAATAATAATAATAATAATAATAATAATAATAATAATAATAATAATAATAATAATAATAATAATAAGGCACATGGGACGAGGACAGACTTCCTTAACCTCTCCGCAACTCAGTCCAAGTTCTGGAAATGTTACATAGTGTTTGAGTAGCCTTTCGTGGTCTACTATCTTAGTACGTAAGAAGAGAAAGTATTGCATTCCAATCAAAAATTGGATATCAACATATCGGTATGGGTAGCACAGTTAGATAGGAACTGGCTCGCTCATCTCAAGGACACGAGTTCAAATCTGGTAAAGGTTGATAATTTGTAAGTGATAGCATAATATCAGTAGATTTACTGTTAATAAACTAACTGCTGCATTTCCAGGGGGAGAAACAAGGAGTAGCGGCTTCTTAATTGAGCAATATATTAAGAATTTCAAAAGATGACAAGTAATATACCGTTGGAGAGTGGTTAATTCCATTAAATAAATAAATTAACAAAAACTGTGCGGATAAACCTAGATCCATACAGTTTGTAGTAGGATTTGATCTATTAGTTACGCGAAACTATTTCCCAATGTAAAGGTCATTCGCAGAATATTCAAAGAATACATTTGTCATGATATATTAAACGCATGGTAGTTTGATATTTAACGATCCTTTGCTATTGAGTAATGCTGTTTGCAGGGAGAGAGAGAGAGAGGGAGAGAGAGAGAGACAGAGACAGAGAGAGAGAACTTTTTAAGCTGTTTAATTTTGGAAGTCTCAAATCCTTAACTTTCTTTGGAATATGAATATATAATTTCTAATTAAGGGATGCAATGTCTCCAGTGCTTCTTTTTATATACCTAAGTAATGCGGGAGATAAAAGAAACAGTGATTAGCAAATAAAGGGAACGGGTTATCTGATATAAACAATAAACTAGCTCTTATAACTACCTATATATGCGTCGACAGTTCACTTGTATTTTCGATTATGGTAAACTATGTCTATTATATGACTCTCGTGTTCCAACTATAACATATAAGTTTACAGATCTACTTTCACAGCCCATTCCGTTGTAGATATAATTTGTAACTAGTCGGATTGTTCTCCCGGAAAATATATCTCACGTAAGCAACAGCACGTTGATTTACATTCACCTCTGAATGCTTCCATTCTCACACACAGGTATTCAAATGTTCGATATTATTTTTGTATAGTATGTAATTACTGAATGGCATTAGAAGATACGAAGAGCAGGAAATGCAATATTGTAAAAGAATAAGGCAAACGTAGCCCAGTCTCTTGTTTATTTATTATCAATTTTACACTTTTAATATTTCAGGTATGCTATCACTCTGTTTCCGAAACACTATTACTAGGTGTAGTTAATAAACATTTTATTTTTCACGATGTGATATTAAACTTTACAACATTTGGATAAAATCTGTAAATGTATGTATCCAGGTCAGAGCGAGACTTTGTTATGATTATTTCGGATGCATATGCCAACAAAATATTAATATATACAGATGAACGCTGAAGTGAATACAAGTTAACGTCGTTTACATACTTACTTGTTTTTTTCTAGTGGAGGAAAATCCATTTATGGACTGACCCCAACTGAGCTGGGCTGTTACAGCCGGGTGTGTGCGCTTCACCCGGAGAGTAGTCAGGAGAGGAACTCTAGCACTACCGCTATATGCACCTGCGGATTCATGGAGAAGGTGTGCAGGCTAGCCGTATGGGCAAACCGAGTTGAGACTAGTTGCCAAGACATAAGCATGGCCGAAGCCCTGAATATAGCCTCGCGGATTCGAGGTGTGGGATTTAGTGGGGTGTAGTGTCCTTTCCAATAGGAAACACTGTCATAATCTAGAAGTTCCGTCCCCAATGATAGAGGAGATAGTCATGAGTGAGTTATACAGCTTTATTTGCCTTGGCTTTTAATTCTTAACTAATGGCCTGTCCACCGTTTAGCGGGCAGAACGTGTCATTAATGCTAGTGGTGGGCGCTAAGAAAGCGTTAGTCATGCATTATCTCTACAAGTAAAATTATAGTTAAAGGTGAAATGGCAGTTCCGGTCTTCGCAACTGATTGCGATGGTCAATGGTTCCTAGTTGTAAGATTGTTAGATCTACGTATAAGCTGCGTCTGGTTTGAGGTTAATTCTAAGTTGAATGGCAGACCATAACCATTACTTCTAGTGACAATGTCGTGTAAGTGTAAGGGGGAGGGAGATGCCTCCCCACCAGGGCTGCCTTGCCTAAAAGCAAGGACTTTGTGGACTGCCAATGTCAGGTTGTGGTATATAGTCATGGGTTATCTTACTACTTCTATGGAAGTGTTACGAGTGTGTTTAGATAACCTTGGATGTCTATTTCTGTGTCTCAATGCTCATTGGTAAGTGTATATCACAACTATTTACGTTGATTACAAGTAAATTAAGCCAAGGACGTTAACTTTTATTCACTTCAGCGTTCTTCAATTCTCACAACCAAAATATCTGTACGTTCAGTATTGCGTTTGTATACATTCTAGGTACTCATATGCTTTACATAATAAGACACTCTGTAATTCTACGCCACCTGTAGGGAAAATATCTACATATCTTTTAAACCTTTGTGTTCAATTGCAATTCATGTTGTCCACTATAAGTTAACACACGTAAGGCCTCTCTGGAGAGGACAAGCGGCTATTGCGGCTTTCATGCATGGCTTCAGAGTGAATTAACACTTCCATTATGAAAACTGCCGTCACTAAAATTGTCTCGTGTGTAATATATCTTTATAATAGTAAGTAAAGGTTTTACAATCACACAACTTTCTTAACTCATTCTTTCACGACCACTTGTCCCTCGTATACCAATTATAACATGTACTTTTACAGAGGTACTTTCACAGCCCATTCCTTTGTAGATATAATTTGTATATAGTCTGATTATTCGAAATGTTGGCCAACTCATGCCGTGTTTCAAGCATCATGCTTATCCTATGAGACTCTCAGAAAAACAGGAAATGGAGCCAACGTTTTTCAAGTATAACGATCCTGGAAAATTTAAAATAAAGAGCCAGTAGGCGGTGGCTTGCGCCAAAATGATACTGTAGTTCCACATTGATGATATTATTAAAATATTTTCAAGCTATAAAATTCTCGGGAAAGCTCGTTTTTAGACGGTCGTTTCGGAACGCAGAGGACTGTTGCCGCCTGAATGCCGATAATGTGATGTCATAGCCAGATTTAACAGTATTTTTGCACTGGGAAAATTTTGAGGTGATAAGGTGTTTCATAAGCAAGTTGCAGTACCATAAGCAATACCGTCAAGTAGTCATTGGGTATTGTAAGAAATGGTTCAGGTTGGTATAATATTGTAACGGGAGCGCTGAAAAACCCTGTGAACCAGCTGGGAACGGAAGGCAGGGGGAGGACCGCGTTAGCCACACCTCCCCCTCGTTTGTCTTGTAGTGGCGACAGGCAGTGGTTGGGAGGAAAAACATCAGTGTGCCGTCTGTTTCTGTCCACCTGGTTCCAGAAATTACGTAATCTGGAACATTCTCCTGGTCACTAGAAACCGGCGATATTCCTATATAAAGAAGGTTACAGACAGACGGAGTTGAGTTGGTTTTGGTTTTGTCAGTGAGTGAGGAGTCAGTCAGTCAGTGTTTGACGTGCTAGCGCCGTGTTAATGAACGAGAAGACTGTGTGTAATTGTGTACGCGCATCTGAACGGTAACGGACGAACTGGTGAATCGTAACTGGTGTATTACGTAATTTTGTGTAATTGGCAAGTGTTCAACTGTAAGTCGGTGGAAATAAAGAACATTGTTGAGTTTGTGTAATTGGACTTTTCATTTCACGAACCCACAAAGTCACACTGGTGTCAGGAAGCGGGAAGATAACATCACCGAGCATTACAACCATGGACGCGGCATTGGAGAAAATTTTGGAGACGATGATGGAAATGAAAGCGGAACTGAAAGAAATGAAGACGGCCAACGACAACATCGCCGGGAAGATGGAAGAAATGAAGGCCGAACTAATCGCGGAAATGAAGGCGGCGAACGAGGCTCTCGCCGCAAAGTTTGAGGAACGTTTGGCCGGCGTGAGGGATGACGTCGCGAACCTGGGCAAACGGAAGGGTCAAGTAGACGACCGCCTTAATGATTTAGAGGAAAAGGCCGACATCATCGCAAAACCCCTCACCCGCCTGACGGAGGAAAACCGGCCTTATGTGTGGACGGAGGACGCCGAAGACGCTTTCCAGCACCCGAAGGGGACCCTGTGCAGTGCTCCAATTTTGGGTTTTCCACACCCGGGTGGCGCCTTCATTGTGGACACCGACGCTAGCGACCATTACATTGGAGGTGTCCTACCGCAGATCCAGGACGGCCATGAGCGCACAAGAGTGGAAGAGAAGGAGCGTGCCGCAGCAGTCCGAGTAGTTGTGACAGAGCCTGCTGAAGGCTGGGATAGCGCAGGCCTGAGGAGGGAGCAGCTGGCGGACGCAGACTTGGGGCCACTCTTGAGGGAAGTGGACGCAGGGACGAGACCAACCGGGGAGGACATCGCACCGAGGAGCGCCACCTGCAAGTCGCACTGGGCAAAATGGGACTCCTTGAAGACCAGAGTGGGCGTGCTGTTCCGGGTATGGGAGTCACCCGATGGGAAGGCGCAGAGAGGACAGTTGGTACTTCCCCGGAGCAAGGTCCCGGAAGTCTTGGAGGAAGTGCACGCCGGTACTTCAGGAGGACACCTGGGAGCGAACCGAATGATTCACAAACTACGGCAGCGCTACTTCTGGCTCAGACTCCGGGCAGATGCTGGTGGTACACCTGGACCGCCTCGCACGATGCGATGGGGCTGTTCGAGGCGAACAGCTTTGAGGAGGGAGCAGTGTAACGGGAGCGCTGGAACACCCTGTGAACCAGCTGGGAACGGAAGGCAGGGGGAGGACCGCGTTAGCCACACCTCCCCCTCGTTTGTCTTGTAGTGGCGACAGGCAGTGGTTGGGAGGAAAAACATCAGTGTGCCGTCTGTTTCTGCCCACCTGGTTCCAGAAATTACGTAATCTGGAACATTCTCCTGGTCACTAGAAACCGGCGATATTCCTATATAAAGAAGGTTACAGACAGACGGAGTTGAGTTGGTTTTGGTTTTGTCAGTGAGTGAGGAGTCAGTCAGTCAGTCAGTGTTTGACGTGCTAGCGCCGTGTTAATGAACGAGAAGACTGTGTGTAATTGTGTACGTGCATCTGAACGGTAACGGACGAACTGGTGAATCGTAATTGGTGTATTACGTAATTTTGTGTAATTGGCAAGTGTTCAACTGTAAGTCGGTGGAAATAAAGAACATTGTTGAGTTTGTGTAATTCATTGTTGAGTTTGTGTAATTGGACTTTTCATTTCACGTACCCACAAAGTCACAATATAACAAAAATGGCTTGTAAAATAAACATCAACTCACTGTACCAAGGTTATTGATAAATTGATTAATGTGTCTTCATTCAGCTTCAAGTGCATGATGGGGAGTACCAGGGCAAGGAAGTCGGCAACCCGGACCGCATCATGGAGCACAACGAAGCCGAAGCGCCGCATGCCTGATGTGACCCCCGAAAGTTAGGCCCTTGTCCAGCTTTACTCCCAAGTAGGTAGTGAGCTTGTCCATTCTATCCTTCGACCAGAATAAGTAAAGGAGTGTAGGTTGGCAGGAAAGCGGTGCTTGGTAAAAGGTATGTTTGGCTTTTCTCCGGATTAATGGACAATCGTCAAGGCCTGCACCAATATTGGATGAGGCTCAGGTGTCTCTGAACTGGGTTGAAGGCTTAGCGTGGGTGTCTATCTGTATAATAGAGCAGCACATCGTCAGCATACTGAGCTATATTGACGCGCGTCTATGTGGGAAGTCCGGCCACATATACGCTAAAAAGCGTACGGTATAACACAGAGACTTTGGGGACTCCGTCTCTGATGGGTGTTGTTGTGGTGATCTTTCCCGTCACGGTGATAACAATAAATGAAATGTGTAGTGTTTAACGCCCGCTTTTACTACATACGGCACCGCAGGCAATGACACTGATGATACATGAGATGAAGATGGGGCACCGGTGGAACGAGATGGCGGGGGAAACCGGAGATCCCGGAAAACACCCGCCCCAGCGCCGTGTTGTCCAGCACAAATTTCACTTTGCGGTCGCCTGGGATCGAACCCGGGCCGCCTTGGTGAGGTGATAACAATGAATCTGTGTTTAAGCAAAGGGTGTAGTAGGTATATTGTGTGAGAAGAAAGCCCCAGGGAAAGAAGCTTGTTTAGGAGACTTGTATGCTATATGGTCGAAAAGGCCTTCTCGACATTCAGAGAAACTGTCGCAGTTTACGCTCTATCCTAGCAACCCAGGGCAGCGGCTTCCATCAAACCCAGCAATTTGTCTGAGGTAGAGTACCCAAGACGAAAACCAACTGATGGGGAGAAATGACTTGAATGTCAGCACTGTCATGGAAAGTACGAGGGCTTTTCAATCAAGAATGATCATATTTTTTTGACAACGTACCTTTACTCATCCTCATAATTTTGATGGTCCTTCTCAAAATAGTCTCCCCTGGATGCGATGCCCCTGTCCCAGCGTTTCTCCAGTTTTCAAAGACATGCTGGAAACCATCTTTTGATACATCCTTCAAAATCGCCTCCGCAGCCTTCACCACTGCTTCTGATGATGGATAATGTCTCCCACGAAGGCGTTTCTTCAGGTTAGGGAATACAAAAAGTCGCATGAGGCTAAATCCGGACTTTAGGGGGGGTGAGGGATGCACATCGCGTTGATTTTTGCAGGATATTCATCAACATTGCCAATATGAGGCTGCGCACTATCGTCTTTTGCACCTGATATGGACTTGCAATGTTTTCAGGAGATCCCTGTAGTTTTGTCCAATTATTGACGTGTGTGCAAGTATTTCATGCCGATAAGCCATTCCATGAATATCAAAGATTGGGAAGACCGTATCTTTCCCAGCAGAAGCAACCACTTTTGATATTTTGGGGTGGGTGATGAAGGATATTTCCACACTGAAGTTTACTGTTTGCTCTCAGGATCAAAATAATGTAGCCAAGTTTCATCAGCAGTGATTACGTTTGAAAGAATTTCCGGCTCTTCCTCTAACATCAAATTTAACTGCATGTTACCTCCAATGCAGCGGTAGGCGATACTGAACATGTCTTAATTTTGCCTGCTTCTCACAGGAGTGAACCAGGACTACCAAAATTGAAACTATTACGGCGTGTTTGTTTCACATTAAGCTAACAGGATATAAGAAGACTGAATTTTAGTGTGAAAAATTATGTCCGTAAAATATTATGATCATTCTTTATTGAACAGCCCTCGCAGCACAGGGTGAGATACATGTTGAAAACAAGTGTGAGAAAGAACACGGCTTTGAAAGGAAGGTGGCGAAGCATGCTAGGGGTTAACCCATCCGGCCCCGACGGCTTTTTGGGGTTTAGACGCCGGAATGCACACTGGAGCTCAAAAGGTCTAATAAGAGGAAGTCGATCCACCTCAGCAGGAAGACGTCGAAGATATTGACGTACTTCTCGCTTAACGTGGCCGGAGAAGTCGAAGTCCTGGAGGTTGTCTCTTGGCAACGTGGTCCTCTCGAGGTAGTCGGCAAACAACCACCAGCTCAAATTTTAAACTTCCTAGTGGATTTTATTCAGAATTATTACAACAATTTTTTTCGTCGCATATTGCTCTAAAACAAATGTAGTATCCCGAGTCTAAAAGATTTCCTGGTGAAGCACACGAACTTGGAAGCCCCAGAAGAATCTACTTCAAGGAAACACTTGCTTCCAAATGGCCACGTAAAAGATACTGTAAGAAAGAGGGGCTGAGTTCGAGAATGAGAAAATGTGGGAACGTATTAATAAAACACAAGAATAAACAGCAAGAAAGTTGGGAAATATAGTGGTCGGGGTTCGTAAAATAGACGAGGCCGTTTCTAAAAGTGCGTTTTTACTATCTTGCTAAGAAACTTCGGCAGCAGGTCATTAATATTGATAGATTCCTTCAATGAAGATATGTACATATTAAGGCCAAATGGTGATAAGTGAGGTAATGTGCTTATTTCTTTGACAGACGCAGCATCATACATGAAGAAAGCAGCAGAAGCACTTAGGGTCAGCTATCCAAAAATGACACATATGACTTGTGTCGTACACGCGATACATAAGGTGTACGAAGCTGTTCGGTCACTGTATCCCAGTGTGGACAAATTGCTATCCAATGGAAAGAAGGTGTTTTTAAAGCCCTTAAGAATGCTGATCTCTTTAGAAACACAAACCCCAATATTCCATTACTACCAACATTAACTGTTACTCGCTGAGACACTAGGCTTTCAGCAGTGGTGTACCATGCGGAACATTCTGAGAGGTTTAAGCAGATTGTTGTTGAACTGGACAAAAATGAAGATTCATCTACAGTAATTGTTGAAAATGTACTACGTGACAGTTGTTCAAGAAATTACGTAGCTTATTGGTGCTAATTTCTTTCATGTGCGATTCCATAAATAATAGAGGGAACAATTAATATGTCGATAAAAAGTGTTAAAGAAATACTTCATGTAGAAACGAAAAATCAACTCACTCGAAGGCTGAAAAATTCCGACATTAAAAATTAAATCGAATCAGTGTTTGAAAAATATACAGCGGTTTAAATTATGAAACGAATTGCCCATGCTCTAGAATGCCGTCAAGTAGACACTGAAAGTCTAAGTAGTAATGACGGGACTCCAACGAAATGTACAAGAGTGACGTCATATGACGTAGACCGGCCATTCTCCCAATACCGGGAAGTTTAATATACTTAACTTTTTATCCCCTAGAAATGCCCTCCCTAGTCATCACATTGACGCTAGCATTAAAGTTTAACTATCGGCTAAAAGCTACTGTATTCCCATATCGCCTTAAACCTACACCATAATCAGCAATCAAATAACTCAAGTGCTTATCTGGTTTAATATGACATGAATAGAAGAACAAATTTTTCTGACTTTCTTCCTTACGAATGCTCGAACTTCTGTCCCCTGGCCACGAAAAGCGGCCCGGGTTCGATCCCAACCATGTGGTGGGGATTTTAGATCCCGGGTATAGGACCGGTGCCAACTCAGCATCGTGAGAAAAGTGAGGAGCTTACGCTAGGTAAGCGGCCCTGGTTACGGAAACCAACATTCCGGCTGGGTGATGCGGAGAAGCTAACCACATCTACTTCCCTTATCGGTTGGATGATCGTCCACCTCTGCCATGCCTAAGTGCGCGTGAGGCCGGCAGTCGGGTTGGTAGCCCATGGCCCTTTAAGAGCAGTTGCGCCAGTGGTTAACTTAACTATATCAGTTTAAATCATCTTCACATTTCATCTCTAAATGTTAGTATACAAAGTCATTAAATTGTGCAACTGGAAAGCTAAACCTGAGTAGGCATATATAAAATGAAGTTTTTCAAAATACTAAAACAAAAATCATATCAAA
>JAUKNK010000227.1:725000-762500 GCA_030765055.1 Mantis religiosa | reverse complement strand
GACGAACAGCCTTACAGTTTTTCGCCCGTATCTCCTAAAGTATTAGAGAAACTGGTTCGAAGGACGGCTCTTCTCTAGTCCAGGTCTACAAGGTTGGTTATGTACACGATTGCTCTAGGTCGCACGGTTTAGAAGTTGGGATTCCTCGGGGTTGACGGACAGCCTTACAGTTTTTCGCCCGTATCTCCCAAATAATTAGCGCTACTGTTTCGAGTGACGGCTCGTTGCAATTGCTTAGTCGAGCTCTACTTTTTAACACATATATACCTTTTAGATCCCCTATCCTCGTTCTCCAACTCGCGGTTGATGTGCCGAAGTCGGTTTCCCACCCACTCATGGACACTGTTATAACCAGACCTACCATCTTGTGTTAATTATTTCATCTCCTTTCCACTGATGTTTATACAAGCAATTACAAAATTCAATAGCTCAAATGTACACAGCGATACTAATGATTATTCTGGATAATGCTCTTTTTATCCCTTAAATGAATGTAACTGAACATGCAGAAGCAAGTGATAAACACTTTTCACGTTGCTACAGCCTTTTTGTATTGGTATAACGTTGGTCATTTACCCTTGCTATCTTATGAACATAAATTATCCAACTGAGGAATAGCCAGGGTCATTACGTCATTATCCGTCAAAATCATCAGCTGATCATTACATTCCTTGTTGGTGATTCTGGAATTGAAATTTAATGAAAGTCTGTTGTTCACTCACATTCCCTAACAGCGGCGTGAATGAGGAAAAAATACAACAGTTGTGGAAACTAACGTAATAGGGGGCATGGCAAGGTTGTGTAGTGTGTTGAGCCAGGCAGCTTGCTCTTTGAAGGCGATCACGACAGGATGGTCGAAACGCAAGTTTTAGCTAACATAACAAAACCTGGATAACCAAGATATTAAACGTTGTGTACTGAGTCCTGTAAAGCAGTTATTCCCCAGAAGATGGCCGCAACAGTATGGAGGAAACCTTAGTTTTATCTAACATGTCAAAAATTGGATAGCCAAGATATTAAACGTTGTGTAGTGAGTCCTGTAACGCAGTTATTCCCTAGAAGATGGCTGCAACAGGATGGTCGAAACCTTAGTTTTATTTAGCATGTCAAAAATTGAATAGACAAGATATTAAACGTTGTATAGCGTGTTCTGTCAATTCGCTTGGCCTTTGAAGACGACCGCGACAATATAGTCGAAACGTTAGTTTTACTTAACATAACAAAAACTAAATAGCCAATATATTAGCCCTTGTATAGTGAGTTCTGTCAAGCAGCTTGCCCCTTTAAGATGGGCGAAACAGAATGGTCGAAACTATAGTTTTATCCAACATCACCAAAATTGGGTAGCCAAGATATTAAACGTTGGGTAGTTTGTACTGTAAGGCAGCTTCACCTTTGAAGATGAATACGACAGCATGGTCGAAACGATTGTCTTACCCAAAATGACAAATACATGATAGCCAGAATATTAAAATTTGTGTAGAGAGCTCAGTCAAGCGGCTTGGCCTCTGAAAATGGCCGCAACAGGACGGTCGATACTTTAGTTTTACCTAGCATGAAAAAAGTACACAGCCAAGTTATTCAACTTTATTTAGTGAGTTCTGTCACGCCGTTAGCCCCTTGAAAATAGCCGCCACAAGATGGACGAAACGTTAGTCATGTCTAACATGACAAAACTTGATAGGCAAAATACTAAACGTCGAACAGTGAGCTCTGTCAAACAGCTTGGATTTTGAAGACGAACACGACAGGATGGTCAAAACGTTAATTTTACCGAACATAAATACTGGGTAGCCTAAAAATTAAACGTTGTGTAGTGTGTTCTGTCAAGTAGTATGGACTTTGAAGATGACAGTGACAGGCTGGTCAAATCGTCATTTTTATCTAACATGAAAAAAACTGGTTAGCCAAGATATTAATAGTTGTGTAGTGTGTTATGTCAAGCAGCTTAGGATATGAAGATGGCCGCAACAGGATGGTCAAAACCTTAATTTGTCCCAATATGACAAAAACTGTATGGCCAAGATATTAAACGTTGTGATGTGAGTTCTGTCAAGCAGTTTGCGCCTTTAAGATGGCCGGAACAAGATGTTCGAAACCTTAGTTTTATCTAAAATGACGAAACCAGGTTAGCCAAGATATTAAAAGTTGTGCAGTGTGTTCTGTCAAGCAGCTCGCCCATTTAAGATGGCGAGAACAGGATGTTCGAAACGTTAGTTTTATCTAAAATGACAAAACCGGGTTAGCCAAGATATTAAAAGTTGTGCAGTGTGTTCTGTCAAGCAGCTCGCCCATTTAAGATGGCGAGAACAGGATGTTCGAGACGTTAGTTTTATCTAAAATGACAAAACCAGGTTAGCTAAGATATTTAAGGTTTTGTAGTATGTTCTGTCAAGCAGCTCGCCCATTTCAGATGGCGAGAACAGGATGTTCGAAACGTTAATTTTATCTAACATGACAAAAAAAAGTTAGCCCAGATATTAAAAGTTGTGTAGTGTGAACTTTCAAGCAGCTTGCACCCTGATTATGGTCGCAACAGGATCGTCGAGACGTTAGTTTTATATAGCATGGCAAAAACTGTTTAGCCAAGGTATTAGACGTTGCGTAGTGTGTTCTGCCAAGCAGCTTGCCACTTTAAGATGGCCGGAACAAGATCTTTGAAACCTTAGCTTTAGCTAACATGACAAAAATAGGTTAGCCAAGAAATTAAAAGTTGTGTGGTGTATTCGGTTAAGCAGCTTGCACTTTGATGATAGCCGCAACAGGATAGTCGAAGCCTTAGTTTTTTCCAATGTGACAAAAACGGCTTAGTCAAGATATTTAACGATGTGTTGTGCGCTCTGTCAAGCAGCTTTCCCTATTAAGATGTCCGGAACAAGATGTTTGAAACGTTAGTTTTACCTTACATGACAAAAACAGGTTAGCCAAAATATTTAAAGTTGTGTCTGTGTTCTGTCAAGAAGCTTGGCCTCTGAAGAGGGCCGAAATACGACGGTGGAAATTTCAGCTTTACTTAGCATGACAAAAAACCATATAGCCAGGATATTAAACTGTTTAGTGAGTACTTTCACGCAGTTTGCCCTTGAAGATGGCCGCAACAGGCTGGTCGAAACGTTATATTTTATATAACATGACAAAAACTGAATAGCAAAGATATTGAAGGTTGTGTAGTGTGTTCAGTCAAGTAGCTTGCCCCTTTAAATTCGCCGCAACAGGATGAAGGAAACTGTACTTTTATCCAACATGACAAAAACTGAATATCTAAGACATTGTAGGGGGTGTAGTGTGTTCTGTCAAGTAGGTTGCCCCTTTAAGATGGCCGGAACAGGATGTTCGAAACGTCAGTTGTATCTAAAATGACAAAAACGGGTTAGCCAAGATATTTAAAGTTGTGTAGTGTATACTTTCAAGCAGTTTGCACCTTGAAGATGGCCGCAACAGAATGGTCGAGAGGTTAGCTTTTTATAACATGACAAAAACTGTTTAGCCGATATATTAGACGTTGTGTAGTGTGTTCTGTCAAACAGCTTGCACCTTGATGGTGGCCACAACAGTACGGTCGAGACGTTAATTTTATATAACATGACAAAAACTTCATTACCAAAATATTAAACGTTGAACAGTGAGCTCCCTCAAGCAACTTGGCCTTTGAAGACGACCACGACAGGAAGATCGAAAGGTTAGTTTTATCTAACATAACAAAAACTGTGTAGCCTACAAATTAAACGTTTTTTAATGAGTTCTGTCAAGTAGTTTTGCCTTTCAAGACAACTGCGGCAGACTGGACGAAACGCCATTTTTATTTAACATGACAAAAACTGGATAGCCAAAATATTAAACTTTGTGTAGTGTGTTCTGTCAAGAAGCTGGCCCCTTGAAGACGACCACGACATAATGGTCGAATAGTTAGTTTTATCTAACATTACAAAAACTGGATATCCAAGACATTATACGTTGTGTTGTTTGATGTGGCAAGCAGCTTGCCCCTTGAAGATAGCGTAAACATGCTGGTCGAAACGTCATTTTTACCTAACATGACTAAAGCTGGATAGCCAAAATATTAAACGTTGTGTAGTGTGTTCTGTCAAGCAGCTTGCCCCTTGAAGATGGCCGCAACAGGCTGTTTGAAACATAATTTTTATCTAACATGACAAAGACCGGATAGCTAGGATATTAAACTTTGTGTAGTGTGCTCTGTCAAGAAGCTTTACCTCTGAAGATGGCCGAAGTACGACGGTCGAAGCTGTTGTTTTACCTAGCATGACAATAGCTAGATTGCCAAGATATTAAACTTTGGTTAGTGAGTTCTTTTACCGAGTTTGCCCTTTGAAGATGACCGCAAAAGGCTGGTCGAAACGTTATTTTTATACAACATGACAGAAACTGAATAGCCAAGATATTGGGCGTTGTTTAGTGTGTTCTGTCAAGCAGCTTGTCCTCTGAAGATTGCCGAAACACTACGGCCGAAACTTTAGCTTTACTTAGCATGATAAAAACTAGCTAACCAGGATATTAAACTTTGCTTAGTGAGCTCTTTCACGCGGTTTACTCTTTGAAGTTGGCCGCAATAGATCCGTCGAAACATTATTTTAATCTAACATAACGAAATTTGGATAGCCAAGATATTAAACTTTGTGTAGTGTGTTCTGTCAAGAAGCTTGGCCTCTCAAGATGGCCGAAATACGACGGTCGATAATTCAGCTTTACTTAGCATGAAAAAAAACTAGATAGCCAAAATATTAAAATGTTTAGTGGGTTCTTTCACGCAGTTGGCCCCTTGAAGATTGCCGCAACGGCCTGTTCGAAACGTTATTTTTATATAACATGACAAATACTGAATAGTCAAGATATTGAACGTTGTGTAGTTTGTTCAGCCAAGCAGCTTGTACATTGATGATGGCCGCAACAGGATCGTCTAAGCCTTAATTTTTCCAATATGACAAAAACTGTGTAGTCAAGATATTACACGTTGCGTTGTGAGTTCTGTCAAGCTGCTTGCCCCTTTACGATGGCCGGAACAATTGTTCGAAACGTTAGTTGTATCTAACATGACAGAACCAGGCTAGCCAAGATAATTAAAGTTGTGTAGTGTGTAATTTCAAGCAGTTTGCACCTTGATGATGGCCGCAACAGGATGGTTGAGATGTTACTTTTATATAACATGAGCAAAACTGCTTATCCAAGATATAAAACGTTGTGTAGTGTGTTCTGTCGAACAGCCTGCCCCTTTAAGATGGCCGAAACCGGATGATCGAAACGTTAGTTTTATCTAACATGACAAAAACATGTTAGCCAATATATTAAAAGATATATATTGTGAACCTTCAAGCAGCTTGCACTTTGATGATGGCCACAATAGGAGGGTGAGACGTTAGTTTTGTATAACATGACATAAACTGTTTAGCCGAGATATTAGACGTGTAGTGTGTTCTGTCAAACAGCTTGCACCTTGATGATGGCCGCAACAGGGCGGTTGAGACGTTAGTTTTATATAACATGACAAAAACTTGATAGTCAAAATATTAAACGATGAACAATGAGCTATATCAAGCAGTTTGGCCTTTGAAGACGCCCACGACAGAATGGTCGAAATGCTAATTTTATCTAACATTACAAAAATTGGATAGCCTACAAATTAAACGTTGTGTAGTGTGATCTGCCCAGTAGTATGGCCTTTGAAGACGACCGCGACAGGCTGGTCGTAACGTCATTGTAATCTAACATGGCAAAAACAGGTTAGCCAAGATATTAAACTTTGTGTAGTGTGTTCTGACAAGCAGCTTGGCATCTGAAGATGGCCGAAACACTACTGCCGATGCTGTAGCTTTACTTAGCATGACAAAATCTAGATAGCCAAGATATTAAACTTTGTTTAGTGAGTTCCTTCACGCAGTTTGCCCCTTGTAGATGGCCGAAACAGGCTGTTCGAAACTTTTTTTATATAGGATGGTAAAAACTCAATAGTCAAGATATTAAACTTTGTGTTATGTGTTCTGTCAAGAATTTTACTCCCTTAACATGGCCGGAACAGTGTGTTCTAAACGTTAGTTTTATCTAACACGACAAATACAGGTTAGCCAAGAAATTAAAAGGTGTGCAGTGTGTTCTGTCAAGCAGCCGGCACATTGATAAGGCTGCAAGAGGATGGTTGAAACTTTAGTTTTATATAACATGACAAAAGCTGGAGAGCCAAGATATTTAAGGTAGTGTAGTGCTTATAGTTTACCAGAATATAAATTGTTTGGTATAATTATATCTATGGTTTTCATTCATATCGGTAACAATAGAATGTTATAAGCATTAATAATGTATATTTATTATCTAACGCTTTAAGATAAATGTTTATGACAATCGTGATATATTTCTGTACATGACAGTATCTATAAATGTTGTATGCGTGTTGTGTGTTTCTTTCACATTTCCTTTTTAGGAATATGCAATAAGTAGAAATGGTGTCCCTCTCAAAAATACTCTACTGTACGATATTCTAATAAATTTCTGAATATTAATGCTTTAACTTTACTCGAGGTGTAAATCATTGGAGTTCGTACTTCCCGCCAAGCCAGTAGAGTAACCGAGGGTGGAACAACTCGCAACTAGAGCAACAGATAGCGCTACCATATAAATCACTGTTTAAAAATGTAGAGAACACACGTGTTTCATTGTTCCCGTGTGTATTTAAGTAAGCTGTCAAAATGTGCCAGAAAAACAGATATTTTGTTTAAAAGTAGTAGAATTTAGTATTACACATGTAATGTGGGGAAATATTAGAAATATACATTTTCATGTTTTGGAATCAAATGATCCGGGAACAGATTTACATCTGGCTGATAGCTAGTGTAATATCACTTTATTATTCAAATTTCACTTCTCATTAGGAAGGAATTACTTAGTTTTTAGCACTTTTGAGCGTTCGTTAGGTTTATTACAACGCTTTTGAAGCACATGTTTTAGACAAAGTTGCAGAAACCAAAAGTGTCAAAATGTTATATGTAGAGAAGTGTGTTTTTCAAGCAGCTAGGGATTTGAAAACGATCACGAAAGTATGGTTGAAACGTTAGCTTTTCCTGCATATAATAAAATCTATATAATATTTTCACTCATAGAAGCGCCCTGGTTCGGTCTCTAGGAGGTTATGACCCTACTTTATAACGTGTACCAACATTTTACACTTTATTTTGGTGTTCCCTGTTACGATGCTGCAGTACCAATCTGATAGTTACAACTTTTACCTTTGAGCTTATCTGTTCATGGACTTACAAACGTGCGATTGCCTTCTTCACTAAATGGATTTTATGACATAAAAGTAAGTTAAAATTACATTACCAATTAAAACTTTCTAATTTCTGGGTGGAATGCCATACATTCTGTACATGCTATGAATGAACAATAAGTGTAAGTATTTCAAATTCGAACCAATAATAAGTAATACCATCTGAGAAATAGATTAATGCTTTATTGTGATGTAGACATTTTAAGTGAAGTAAGATTATATGTATATGTTACTGTTTAATACTTAACGACAATACACACTCCATAGACAAAGAAAGATGACTTATCACTTATAAATAAATTCCAGTAGCTGGTGAAAGCATAGCAGACATTTTTGTTTAAGCTGAATCCACTGTGAGCGACAGTTTCGTTTTATTTTTTATTTAAACAATATTTTACAGCCCGTGTTTTACCTAAAGGTATATCATGGGATTATTTGCAATAGTTATTTTCACAGTACTATACAGATTTATTCAAGTGTGCGGTAGATGCTCTTGCTGAATCGTGATACTTGAACTGTGTTTGGTTGGAAGATATTCAGAGTTTATAAACCTACTTCGGTCAGCGATACAGAGATGGCGCCACATGTAGTACATTATTGCGGGGTTGATTATTATTTATTATTTACAAAGTCTCAGAGGAAATTCTAGCTTTGTTTATTAGATGCACCTTATATTTTGATTGACCTTTAGTAACGTGGCAATAAGCAGTAGTTACAGAATGTACGAGAGAATATCGAAAGAACAAACAATAATGTGTGAGAAAAGAATACTGCTAAAGTAAATATATATCAATGGTCTTCACTACACTTCTTCGTAAGCTGTAGGAAATTTAGGTACCACTAACGTGATGATTTTTGTTGGAACTTATAACTTATTAAAATGAACACACATTCTGAAATATTACCCGAGGTAGCTTGTTTGCTCCTCTAATTTTGATCAGGATTTAAAATATCCTTGTTCCTTGCTCCTACAAAAGTCTTCCAAATCTATTCTCCTACTCCTTCTTCTTCTACTTGTCCTTCTTCATCTGCTTCTTCTTATTCCTCTTTTTCTTCCCTCTTCTTCTTTTAATAATTATAATGATGATTATTACTATTACTACTACTATTATTATTATTTTATTTGAGAAACATGGTAATTCAAAATACTCATTTGCAATTTCGCATCAAGTGTTTAACCTTCGCCTAAGTATTTCACATGAGGATTCATGAGATAATCCTCTAATGTATTTAAATTATATATCTTGCTATGAGGGCGTTTGTGCTACCGCTTGTATGAAATAGAAAGCTGTACATTATTATTATTTTAATAATTAAGAAGCAACTTAATTAAGGAGTTACTTCGTAACCGAGTGTTTCCGAAGTGAAGTTACCGAATATTTCCGAAAGGTTTGTTTCGTTTCTTAGCAGAAAGTAAATACATTTTGATGAAGTATATAAGTAATGGACTGTAATTCGATCAGCGGGGCACAATAAATCTACTGTTTTAAGCAACTTTTAGTTTACGTGCTACATACTTACAGTAAGTAGACAAGTAGTATTTTACAGCCAAAACTTGGTACACTAATTTGGAAATACAAGTTTTCACTCTCCCTTGGAGACTTAAAGGATATGTTTTATAAAAGAAAGGCTTTCTGTCATCAACAAAACTTAAACTCGATTTTGATTAAATAAAAACCTTCTTTCCAATATCTAACATCCTTCCTCCACACAAAGTACAATAACTTTGACTTTCAGAAAAAACTGTAACAATTTAGATTCACACATGGTATCTGTATCACAAGTTACAATATGTTGTATTTACTGGGAGTAACTTCTTCGTTCTGAATAACCTTGACATAAACAGTAACATATACAGATAATCTTATTTCTCTTAAAAAGTCTCATCACTTAAGTACTGGGCTGTTTCTCAGTTGGTCTTACTTATTATTGGTTTGAATTTGAAATTCTTACACATTTTGTTTATTCTATCATGTAATTAGCAGGTATAAAAGGTGTTGCATTCCACCCAGAAATTAGATACCAAGCTTAAATTAGTAGCATAGGTTTTAAGTCACTTTGATGTCATAAAATGCATTTAGTGAAGAAGGTAATCGCACGTTTGTGAGTCCATGAACAGATAAACTCAGAGGTAAAAGTTGTATTCGTCAGATTGGTACTGCAGCATCCGAACAGGGGACACGAAAATAAAGTGTAAACTGTTGCTACACGTCATAAAGTACAACTTGAGCCTGTTTAATTTTTTTTCTGAAATTCCAGATCTATAACTTGTTACAAGTTTAAATTTCCAGTATCTAGTTTTTTATATCAGAAGTTATATATATCGTGACTTTGTGGGTTTCGTGAAATGAAAAGTCCAATTACACAAACTCAACAATATTCTTTATTTCCACCGACTTACAGTTTAACACTTGCCAATTACACAGAATTACGTACTGCACACAATTACAATTCACCAGTTCGTCCGTTAAAGTTACACTTGCACTCGCGATTACGTAAACTCCAGTCTTCTCGTCCTTACACTAGCACTGAACTCTTACGCCGATTGCCAAGAACTCTGACTAACTGACTGACTCACTGCCCGGCGTGTTGCTTATATAGGGTCAGCTGGGGGATCGAGAATGTTCTAGATTAGATGAAATATCCCGTAAGTTCGAGAACACAGGTGGAACAGAAAGAGACGGCGCAGTGAGGTTTTTTCTCCCAGCTACCCCTTGTCACCACTATAAGACAAACGAGGGGGGGCGTGGCTAACTCCGACATCCCCTGCTTGCGCGCTCTCAGCTGGTTCTATAGGGTGTTCCAACATTCGAGTGACAATATTTTGTCCTAGAAAGAGGATGGTTTATTAAAGCGATTACATAGGGACCTCCTGTGGTGCCGTATGTAGTAAAAGCGGGCGTTAAACACTACTACATAGGGACCAGCTATTTAAAGATCTCTTCATCACTTAAGTCTACAGCATTGTCCTATACAAATATTTTTAATAATCTCTTCCAGTCAGTACAGCTGACCATAGAGGTCCAGAAAAAATGAAATAGAAACTAAGGCAATGGATGGATAAACTCCGGTAATAGAAATTGGTAAATTCGCAAACATGAGAGATATTTTGGAAGTGCGCTCCCAGGTCCGCTGTGGTCATGGACATTTGTGAAATGAGGATAGGTCTTGCTTACGTTTAGTTCTCTATAACTTAGTATAAGGTTCCAAAGAAAGTTTAAATGTCTTATTGAAATAGAACCACGAGAAAACTATAGAAAACTATGGTTTATGTCTTCAGACGGCATATCTTCGCTCCTACAATTACTTATTCGTTCAATATTCTGGTGACATACATTACGGATACTGTTTATCTTCATATCATAAGGAGCAATAAAATTTAAGCAAATATTGTGCTGGGTGGCGCACAGTTCTAATTTCCGCTACAGTTTGATTCTACAATATGGGTAGCTCAGCGTTGAGCAATGAGGTTTCTCTTAGGGCATGCGTATGTATGAGAGGGATAGTTTTAATGGCACTGGAATGCGTTTCAAACTGATTTACTGACTGCTTCTTTTTATCATTACATCGAACTTGAGCCGACCAAGGGTTACCAATATCACTGTTTAGAGTTACTCTACGTGAAATGCTTATTACTCGATAAAACTTAATTCGTTCTTCACGTATATATGAACCGACAAATACCTTCTTTCATCACTTATAGTCTACCCTCGACCAAGACAGAAGAAGAGGACTGCTCTAACGGCTTCACGCCACCAACTGAATGTCCACAGCTGCGCGTGGGTGTGTGTGACTTTCACTTTCCCGAAACCCTTTATTCAGCCAAACATTCCCTTTGTGACTATTCTGTCATGCCATTATTAAGGGTCCGAAGAATACCCTATTCAAACAAAGTAAAGTGCTTCCATTTAGAACTCTGCTAAGGACACTGTTTCTTACGTTTCTTTTGTTAAAACAACTGTTCACCCCAACTGCTTTTCGACTCAACTGCCCCTGCACGTGTTGTAACAAAGAACCAACATTCCTTTGAAATCCATCATGATTCTTTACTTATTTCAATCCTTTAATTTCGGTATCAAAATCTATGCCATAATTAATGAACATCATTACAATTTGTCATAAAATTTATAAATAAATGCAAAGATTGCTTATACGCTAACCGCTATACGCTAACAATGTATCTTGGCGGAGAATCTCTATAACTAAGACATCGTCTCTTATCTAAAAGCATAAACTTACGACATTAAGTTACATATTCTAATTACTTTCTCAAGCCAGCCTTCTAAACAGACTTACCCGTTTACAGAAGCAGCTTAGTTACACATTTCGTTGTGTATACAAAATAAATACAAGAGACTGAAGTAATAGTCAAGTCGAAAACTTTGTGGGTTCGTAGAATTAAAAGTCCAATTTGACGAAATTCTAGATATTCTTTATTTCCGTAGAAATACACTTCCAGATTACAGCAGAATTACGTTACATACACAATCACGATTTGCCAAGGTCGATGACAATAACAAACAACGTTCTGATTACATCTGTTTACAACATTCCTGTTACAACATCTGTTTACCAATTGTTTATCACTTACTCTTGGCGAGTTGTTGCTTCGTTAAATACCTTATTGATAAAGCTGAGAGATTTCTGGAACAAACAAGAAATCAACTGTTCTCTGTCAATCAAGATATCACTAGAATTTTCTAAACGGGAAACCGTGCCGGCAAGTCCCTTCTCTCGCCCGATCTTTAACTCTTTATGCAAGCTCTTTATTACCACACTGTCTGCCTATCAGTTCCTTTGTGTAACCAAGCCGCGCGAGCCTATTTTGCCCGTACGCCGACAGGCGTAAAAAGGTATTCGCGACAGTGCTCAATACTTGTTAACCTGACATAAGTATTGGCAAATTCAAACTAATAACAGGTTATTGATCTGGAATTTTCAAAAACAAAAGAGGCATTAAACCGTCTCAAGTTGTACTTTACGACGTGTAGCAACATTTTACGCATTATATTCGTGTCCCCTGTTAATTTGCTGAAGTACCAATCTGATAATTACAACTTCTACCTTTGAGTTTATCTGTTCATGGACTACAAACGGACTAAATGGATTTTATGACATCGAAGTGACTTAAAACTTTTATAACCAATTAAAGCTTGGTATATAATTTCTGGTTGGAATGCAATACATTTTCTACCTGCTATGTACACGATGGAATGAACAAAAAGTGTAAGTATTTCAAATTCAAACCAATAATAGGTAATACCATCTGAGAAATAGCTGAGTGCTTTATTGTGATGTAGGCATTTTAAGTGAAGGAAGATTATATGTGTAGGTTACTGTTTAATACATAACGAAAATACACAGTCCATAACGAGAGAAAGATGACTTATCACTTATCAATAAATTCCAGTAGCTGGTGATTGCATAGGAGACATTTTTGTTTAGACTGAATCCACTGTGAACAACAGTTTGATTGGAAGATATTCAAAAAAAGTTTAAAACTTACTTCACCCAGCGACACCGAGATGGCACCAACTGTAATATATTATTGCGGGAAGACTATTATTGAATATTTACAAAGTTTCATAGTAAATTCTAGATTTATTCATCAGATGCACTATATTTTGATTGGCCGTCAGTTACGTGTCAATAAGCGGTAGTTGCAAAATATACGAGAGAATATGGAACGAAAATACGATTATGTGTGATAGAAGACTGTTAAATTAAAATACTTAAATGATTTTGACTGTAATTTTTCATAGGTTGTGGGAATTTCTTTATCGTATCATCGTAATCATCATCATAATCATCATCATCATCATCATCATCATCATCATCATCATCATCATCATCATCATCATTATCACCATTTGATTTCAGAAACATGGCAGTCCAAAACACTCAGTTACAAGCTCGCATAAGGTGTTTAACCGTGGGCTAAGTATTTCACGTGAGGATTCATGAGATATTCTTCTAAACATTTAAATGACCTCTCTTGCTATGAAGGTGTACGTATTCTAGTTCGCTATTGAAAGGTCAACATTCTTTGAAAACTTTTCCATGCTAACACTAATTTTTGATGTGAGAAACGTTTGAAAATTGTTAGCCGTATTTTTGGAAGCACGTTAAATATAGGTACTAAAAGAAACTTTTCCTTTTTGAGTCCTACAGAAAGACGAACTGTCCAGGGAAAGACACACACTAACCCACTACATGGATAAAATAAATGTTTAGGGGACTTCGAAACGTGTATTCCTAGTGAAATCTAGTGTCCAACTTTAGGGCGGGATACAATAACACTTGTCCCTACTATGTACGTAATAGACAAAGTAAAACTGAATACAGTCTTGCAGTGTCATGAACAATATCTTAATTTCTTTACTAGTTACCTGCAAACCACTTAAAAGACTTGAAAATGTTGCAGCGCGGCATTACCTTCAGTTGCGAGTTTATTCTTAGACTTACACTGAAAATCTGAAACGTGCACTTAACACAACTGCATTGTGATTATTTCTGACATTTGTAAAGTCTAAAACTGTTTCCCTCTCTTTGACATAATTGTGACATTGGAAAGTTGGGATAATTTTGCTGCATCCAACGTTCCTTCCAGCATTAAATTAATAGTTATTTATGGGGTTTGAGAGGTAAGTTGAGGACTATTAGCGAGTAAGCACTTGAACGCCTGAGGCATTAAGCATCAAACCTCGCTAGTCCATACGTAATGCTATCCATTACCAACTAAAGATGGACTTGAATTTATAAGCTTTTTTTATCCCTATCGCGCCTACTTAAGGATAGAGACTAATAAGAATTAAAGAAAATCACCCAATTCTTTTAGACGTAATTCATGATGACGGAATTCATTGCTTACTATTTATGGTCATGAAACAGTAATGGAAAGAAAAAGTATGCAAGAACGACGAATATTACTCAAAACTGATTCTAGAGCGTGCTATTTCGCCATTCGTTAACGCAAAAGGATCATCGCAGTAAATTTGGCATTTAAATATTTAAACGTTGCGTATGTTTTGCTTATGTATTTTCCTATTTATTAATTTATTTCCTTGTTATCTCCCGAGACAGAAATAACTGGAGCGCACTCATTCCTCTTTGTTACGAGCCCCTAATGATACACAGCTCTTTGAACTTTTTTTAATCTCTGCCTTCGCAGTATCCAATTGTTTCTGCTCACAATGCAATGTTGGCAATGAGACGAACTGTTTAGCTCGTAGTATTTGCACTGTTCCAAACTAAACCTATTTTCGGTCCTTCTTTACTTTACTTCTTCTTCTACTTGGTATTCTGTTTCTCCTTATTAGACTTCTTGACATACATATTTAAGCACAAATTAAGAGTATCATGATAATTTTTAGGCATTAATGAAACATAAAAAGCAGTATTCAGAAGAGGAAATATGAAAGAATATGGAATAGTACTCAAAGCTAATTCCAGAGCGCGCTACCTTCCCATTCGTACACGAAACAATATCATGGCCGTAAATTTGGATATTTAATTGATATTTCACATTGTTGTTGCTGTTCATTGTTCACACTATGCAACATTTATTTATCTCCCGATATGCAAATAAACGAAACAGAATCAGAAGTCTTTGTACGACCACTAAATGGTTCAAACCTCTTTGCCTTTTCTTTACTCTTTCCTTTCGCGACCTTCAATTGTTTATCCTCATAATGCAATGCCGTCTATAAGACGAAGTGTTTAGCTCATAGAAATCGCAGTGCTAATTCTTCTTTTTCCTGCATATACTCTTAAAACATTCATACTTACAAAAACTTTCCTGATAATTTTAAGCACTTTGAAGGACATGAAACGTTAGTCATGAGAACATATCTGGAAGAATAACAAATATTACTTAAAATTTTCTTAAAGGCAACACTTTCTCATTTGTACATGAATCCAAATCATAACAGTAATCTCTGATATTTGAGACTCGACATTTTGGTTGCTCTTCACTTTTATGCTATTATTTATTTATACATTTATATATTTGTACAATACATACTTTTGTAGAGCAATTTATATATTTATTGACTAATTGATTTATTTGCATATTTACTTACAGACCACTAATGTTTTGATCAAGGTATTTAAGGTGAGCTGTCCCAATATTTTATGCCTACAGTGATTAACCGCCAGGAGAAGTAGCAACCGAACTGGAATAGCTGTCCAGAGATAGCGCCACAGGTAGTATTTTATACTGAGATAAATTATTTGTATCTATTTACCAAGTCACACTACCCGTATATAGCCTAAGATTTTACACAAACCTGAAAACCCGAGTCAACCTGATAAATTCAATAAGTTAAATAATATGAGTTCAATGATGAAGTCTGGGACTCTAGTATTTACAATAGTAAGTCGCCAGAAACCTTGTATGTCGAATACGGGATGTTGATAAATTCTCAAAACCTTTCTTTAGTTTTTGGAATATATTACCTTTCTATTTATCTCTAATGTTTTGATCAATGTATTTAATGTTTAATATACAATGAGAATGAACAACAGTAATATTCTAGAAATATTCTCAGATTAATTAAAAGACAAATCTTGTTCAAAACACAATATATAGCAACTTTATTTAATTAACGATTTTGACATTTTCTGTTCTTTTATTCAATATCTAATCCCTTTATATCTTAACAAAGCTTTACTCTTGTAAATTTGTAAGAAAAGCACTACAATTTAAAATGAGCTGGCGCGATGTTTAACGGCGTTCTTGTATCTACATTAGAATGATTAATGCAACACTTCTGTATACCTACGTTATTTTCCTTTAAGTTGGAGCGGATGGAATAATGAGCCTTAGTGTTAGGGCGGAGTGACAGAGTAACACTTTTAATGTCTGCAGTCGACAATACTTATAGTGATTGTCCACCAGGAGAAGTAGCAAACAAACTGGATTCGCTGTCCATAGATAGCGCCACAGGTAGTATCTTATACTGAGACGGATTATGTGTATTTATTCACGAAGTTTTACAACATATTACAAGTGCGTAATTCAGATTACGCTTAGATTTAATTTTTGTTTGCCGCTTTAAGACAAAGTGCAGCTTCAGTGAATACAGCGATAAGTTGAAAAAAAATATATATTGCAGTATAAGAAAGCAAGTCTTGGGAATGGTGTTTATTTTGACCGTTTTTTCATCTAGGAAACATTGAAAATTTATATGCCAGATATTTTTGGAAATATTTTACTGTACTTACTGATGTTTCAGTTTATTTTGGTGGAAATCATAACGTACACTTAAGTACTAACGTACTTTTAAAATTCTACTCGAGAATCGCTTTCTCTTTACCTTGCACTACGGATGTCTCCCTCAAACAAATTATATTGTGTATGAAGGGCGTTTTAAAATATAATTCGTTAGCTAACTTTTAGTTCTGTCATGCTTAGTAAAATAAATGAAGATTCTTCCATATATTTTGCGTTATTCACTACGGATTTTTTTCTAACTTTATTTCCAATATATAATTGCAAGAGACTTCAAATTCGAGTTTTTTGTCGTTGAATCATTTGCTTTCGATTAATTTGCTAGTAGTCACAAATTGCTGTGTTGAACATCTCACAAAATGTACAGTGTTATAGCACACACACTTGAATATTTAACACCAGAGACGCACTATTTACAGGCAATATGCAAATTTGCAGACTCCCAGTTTCATATGTACAAATACAATTCGGTAATTTCATTATTCACGTTTAACTTGACTTTTCTCAGTTCGCTTCCACGTTTCATTGTATTACATTTTCAATGGGTAGGATCCTCTGTCTGTTGTTCAATACACATACATTTAAGTACCTTTTGATTAGGCATCTGACGTAAATTGGCAATTATTTGTTATTCGATCAGCTACGTTCATCTTACAGAGCCACAAAGGCGATAATCAGTAATTCATATACCTAGTACCAAAGAAAACGATTTTGAGTTCGGCTACTTGCTAATAGCAATATTAAAGGATATGAAATTGGGTTTTTTCCTTTCAGATTATTAGGAAGAGCGTTAAATTTTTGGTCTCATAATACACACTTGTTTGGAAACAAAGTTTTGGCTAGGACGATGGAAGTTAAATATTTGTCTACTGTTTATTTTACATATTCCATTAATTGTTAAAACTGAAGCCCGAATGCGTAAAAGGACTTTCAGATTGACAATATATACATATAAGGAAGGGTTAAAATCTTCAGTCTTCTGTGCCGCTGTGTAAAACAAAAATTATACCTTTAGCCTATTCTTGCATAAGACATATTCATTTACTTCCTGAGCAGAATGACTCATATTTCCAAGGCCCGCATTCGGGAGCCACGGGTTCGCTCCCCTTTGCCAACCTACCTGAACCATATGCTTTTTACGGGAGATTTCCCAGGTCAGCAGGTGAATGCCGGGTGGGTTAAACACATGTCCTAAATTTCCTGTGCCTCCATTTCTCACCATGATGTTACGTCATCTCTCTCCTTGAGGACGGTGGTTGTCTTGGTGTTGCATAACAGAATGATATGCTCTGAGAAACTTCTTCCTTTGGTAGGACGTTTATCAGTCTCCGAACTCAGTCTTGTGATGGGGTTGTATCCGAACTACAGAAGGGTGAGGTATGCTTTTTCCTGGCGTGCCTAGGAGCTTACATATAGTAGACTGTAATAAATGTGCCCTCTGAACTGCCCGTCTCCTTGGCACAGCTGCCCTCTGTCTCCTCTCACCTCATCCTTCCTCCCGAAGTTTCCCCCTATTGGGAGTATAGGTACAAGACACCGCATTTGGGTATCCGTGTCAATTACTCTCCTTAAAGTAATCCAGTCCGGTCAAGTCCTACTGAGTTCTCATATAATAATATATCATATTCCAAACTAGAGTTACAATATCAATAGTATACTAATATAAGTGTATCTATAAAACTTTCTTTCACCAGTGGTCGGACAGGACAACGGACAAAGCTGATTTTGTGTAAGACATAGTTTATGCTAGTTGCCAATCTTTATATCCTAATTGAAAGCCCAGAAGTATGGCTTAGCCAATTTCTTTTAATAACACATTATTAATCCAAATTTCTGTCGGCGAGCCTTAAGTATGAAGAGCTGTAAGTTTAACAAACTTTGTTTTGTCTAAGTTCTGAGGCGGTAATCGGTGGATATAAAGGATCCTCCTACACCGAAAGACCGATTTTGCTCCTGACTAGCGATCAGTATGGGAGAGCGACTCCGTTTCAGGGTCCAGCTATCAAATGAAAATACACTCTGCTTCCTTGATTTTCCCACCGGTTTATTTATATAACATTTAGATTACAACTTTGCTCCCAAACAACCTGCTCGTTACAACGTTACATTCCCAGAAAACGATCCACGGTGAAGTGTCGCGCCTTTTCTCCAGTCTCAGCGTCCTTTCCTACCGCAGACTATCTAGCACGCCCCTTTCCTATTTCCGTGACTATTCCGCCCGTATCACGTGATGCATAACCATTTTTATTGGAGGTTCGTTTTCCTATTTTTACTCTTACTAGGCTCTCACCCCTCTGTCCCTCCTTTTTGACCTTCGGGGTCATGGGAAGAAATATTCAGACTTCTTCTCACATTCCTTAGGGGAGTGTTTTCTTCCTCGACCCCTTGACACATTCCTTAAGTTAATGGATTTTTGTTCCCCCAACTGTGGTTTCCGACCCGAACTGCGGTTTCTGTCTCAAAATGCCCTTCGGAGGAATATTGAAATTTTCTTTTATTTTATTATTTATTTCTTTTTTTTTTTAATTGGGAAAATTGTCAATTCCTTCGAAAAACCCACTAAACAGTAATCAACAAAAATGATGTGAACTGGATTACTTCCTAAGTTACTTCCTATCGGCCTTCGCTCTATCAACGCGCGAACGAGCAAGGAGTTTTCGGGAGCTGTTACATATACACTGAACAAGAGACAAAATATATACATACCTAGATATACACATATCCTTAAATGCATTGTTACCTAGCAATACCCTGAAATACATTGTTACATATATGAGCCCTTAAATATTTCTGTTTATTTGTATTTTACATTTCTTGTGCAAGTCTGCACTTTCTTTTGGCATACAGAACAATGGATTTGCCTTCACTTTTTATTTACATATTTGGTTGGTGCATGTTTGTCTTTTGAGCTCTGTACTTTCATTGCAATATTGTGGGTAATTAACACTCCGTACACTATCACACGCATCTCACTTGTGCATATCTTGCACAGATTTCTTTCTTCATGCACTATCACACTCTTGTTATTTTGAATAACAAACATATAACTCGAATATCAGGAAATATAATTGTTTTTTTTGTTACAATTGTGTCTTTATTCTTTTTGTGTAGACAAGGGTAGCATTTGGTTTAAGCTCGGGTTCTTACTTCCCAAAAATTTCGCTCTATCTCTATACTTCAATCCTGTTTGCGTCAAACAGTTAGCTTTACAATAATTTTTGCCTTACAGTTAATGAGGTCAGTGACTTCGGGATGCGTGAAATCATGGCTTGTCGTTGGCAATGGTCAATTCTCTAAAGGGTCTCAATAAAGATCAATTATACCTGCCTAATTTTTTGTTTGTCTTAACATCTTATAACTCAAAAGAACGGTCACCGAATTGAGCAATGATCACAGCTGGTCCTTCCCAGAGTACATGCAGTCTATGTGATGTCTTTGTCAGTAGGGAGGAATTGATATGCCTTCTTATCAGCACCTTTTCTCCTAACTGCGGTGTCCATTTCTTCCTATATCGTTTCTTCTTTTTATTTCTGTTTTCTGCGCGTCTTCTCAAGCGCTCAAAGGCTTCTAAGATCTGTTGACTTTCGCTTTGCTCCTTGGTGCGAATGGTGCTCGGTAGCCCTGGGATTAAGTCTTCAGACGGTTCCTTCAAAAGTAATGTTACTGGAGCTATTCCCGTGTTTGGAATAATGGTGTTATTCATGACACGTTCTATCAGGGGTAGTTGGGGAGCCCACGAGGTATGTTTCTTTTTGTAGGTGAGGATGCGTAGAAAGATGGACAAGTCCCGTATGGTTCTTTCACATGGATTACTTTGTGGATGATACGCGGTTGAATTGTAAATTTTTATGCCTGCAGTTCTAATTTTATCCATAAATAATTTCCCCTTAAGTATGGACGCATTATCTGCCAAAATATCGTCCATTTTGCCGTATTTGGGTATAAAGTCTTCTATGATCTTTGCTGCACAGGCTACGCTTGTTAATTTCTTCATTGGGTATAATTTCACAAATTTTGTAAATATGTCCACTCTTACGAAAATATATTTCATCCCTGCTGTTCCCATAGGTAATGGTCCATGTGAGTCGATTGTTACCAATGCTAGTGGCTTGTCGCGGAGATTGGAAATTGGTGGGGTGTCGTATTTCACGTTAAGTGGTTTTGCTTTCTGGCAGATGATACATGCAGATATGCGTTGACGAACTTTATGTTGTAATCGGGGAATGTAAAAATATTGTTCTATTTTCAGACATTTCTTCTCGGTTCCTCCATAAATGATGGCTGTATGAAACGAGTCAATAATTAAGTTTTCTATTACGCGTGGTGCGTACGTCCGCCATGTTAAGTGGTGTCTACCTTGCAATTTGTACAGGATTCCGTCGCGTTTTCCAAATGATCCGTTCGTGTCCTTCTGAATATCTGGAGCTGTTGTGAAAATGTCTGCTAATTTGGAGTCCTCCTGTTGAAGTTTTCGTATGTCTTTTACTTGTTTGATTAACATTTTGTTTAGATGGGTGTCTATTTTTAGGATGTGTACTTCACGTGTGTTGCCTTGGCATTCTGGTATGGCTACTTTTGTGGTCAGTCTAGATAGCGTATCTGCGAAGATATTTTGGTTTCCAAGTATATGTGAGATGGTGACATCATATGACATTATTTCGTGTATGTATCTAGAGATTTTTGAGCTTGTTAATTTGCACTTTTTAATGAGTGATAGGCTCACGTGGTCCGAAAATATTATGAGTTTGCGATTAAAGATGTAGTCTCTGAATTTTTGAATAGCGAAAAAGATTGCTACTATTTCCTGTTCCGATACACATGCTATTTTCTCTGTGTATGTCAAGTTTCTAGATACCGTACTTATAACGTACTGTTGTCCTTTGTCATCTCTTTGACATAGTACTGCTCCGAAACCAGAAATTGATGCGTCCGTGTAAATGTAGTAGGGTTTGTCGGTGCGGGGTCGTTCCAATATAATAGCTTGTCCGAATAATTCTTTTACTATGTCGAATGCATTTTGGTGTGTGCTCGTCCAGCGCCATCTTACGCTTTTCTTTAACAACTCTCTAAGGGGTGCTACTTCTTTAGCGTAATTAATTAGAAATCGTGCCTCATACTGGAATATGCCCAATACTCGGCGTAGCTGCCTTATGTTTCTTGGCGCAGGGATTTCTGCAATTGTTCGGATTCTTTCTTTATCTGGAGAAATACCTTTCTCCGAAATGATGTATCCTAGGAATTTGGTTTCTTTTTGGAAGAATTTGGTTTTTTCTAAGTTCAACGTCAGCCCGTTTGATCTTAATTTTGTAATGACGTAATCCAAATGTTGTATGTGTTCGTCTATCGTATTGTCGTGTAGTAAAAAATCATCGATATATTCGGTCAGGAATTCTTGAGCAGTATCTCCAAATATGGCATACATTGCTCTTAATAATCCGTTTGCACTTACTGACATGCCAAACGGTAGTCTAGTAAACTCTAACACTCGACCCTGATATAGGAATCCCGTAAATTTTCTTAAGTTTGGTGGTATAGGTATTTGTAGGTACGAGTTTGTTTAGTCGATGGAGGAAAACCATTTTTTTCTTCCGATGCTGGTGAGTATTTGTTCTATGCCAATTGTCCGAAAATTATCTGGTAGAATAAATTGGTTATGGTGCCGGGCATCTATTGTTATGCGTGCTTTCCCATTGCTTTTTCGCACTATGCAGAGGGGTTTTATGTAGGGGGTATTTGATCCTTGAATTATCTTTTGTTCTAGCATTTCTTTAATGGCGTCTTCCACTGCTGGTTTTAAATTTAGTGGAATGATCCTGCATTTATAGTGCCATGGTTTTACTTCTTTAATTTGAAAGTCGTAGCAGAAGGATGTACAAAGGCCCGTTTTATCCGTAAAAGCAGCTCTGTTCTTCCACAGAACAGAAAAAAGATATTCTTCTTGTCTTTCGTCCAAGTGTGTGAGTCCATTCTCTTTCTCCCCTAATTTGGAACGCATTTGTAACTTTAGGTCAAGGACCTGGCATGCGGTTTCTAAGGGTGGCTTTCCCTCCAGCTGTTTGGGTCTGTCGCTCACACCCACTCTCATGGAGCCATTTATTACTATCGTGACAGGGGAAAAACTTGCTTTTTCGTCGCTGCCGAATAGATCAGTTCCCTCGCCATTAATCAAGTCAAAACTTTTACAACTCTCATGTGCGCTAACAATTTCCTCAGTCTTTAAAATCGCAAGGTAAATATCTTTTCTTGTATTAATGCATTGAACAAAAAATTGTTCCTCCTCCAATTGATTTTCGGCTTCTGTTAATTGCATGTTGGGAACTGCCTGCTGGGAAAAAGGAATTGGAAACTCTTCGTTGTTGCCTCGTATGGTTAATATTCTGGCTGCGTAATTAATCTTTGCGTGAAATGCTTGGAAGAAATCGCTTCCTAGAATAACTTGTACAGCCAAATGCGGTATTATCAAAAAAATGACTTCCACATGATTTTGGCCTAAAGTGAATGGAATCATAACTTGTTTTTGTATACGTTGTTTATGTCTTCCTATGGCTATTAGTACGTACACAGTTTTGGTGGGTAACGTTTGTAGGTGTATGCCTTTAGCATCCAAGTGATTAAAGAATTTTAGACTACAGACAGATGGCGTCGCTCCAGTGTCTAGCATTGCCAGTAAAGTTTCATCTGCTATGGTGATTTCTATTTGTGGCGTTTCTGCTATGTCTTGCTGTATTGTATCCGTGTTCATGTTTCCGACATTGTTTCCAACTCTCAAGACTTTATCCTCATCGTGTATCTGTAGTTGCGCTATCGTGTTTTTAGTGTTTCCATTTCTTTAACATACCTACCTCGAGGCAGAAAAAGGAAACGGTCTCCTACTCCAATTTAGTTTTCCGTATTGTGTGTCTCACTTGCACCGTTTAGGGATGTGTGGGTGGTTGGGAGAAATGTCTGGTTCGCAAACCATTTTTGTTTGGGCCTTGCACCGTTGTTGTAATTTGTCGTTGGGGACCTACTCCTATTTGTTTCTTTGCTTGCTGACTCATGGTTCTCATGAGGTGCTTGTTCTGCTCGATGGTCCGTCGTGTGTGGTCGGTTATCATGGTTATAACCATTATTGGTCCATCGGCGTCCTGCAGGATTTTCCTTGGGTAAGTCATGTTTGTACGGTCTTTGAAAAACATCATACCGTCTCTCTCCGATAATATGGCTGTCATTGGCGTGTCGTCTTGGATATGTTCGTTGTACGCGCATGAAATTTATATAATGTGTTCGCTGGGCATGTTGAGGATTTTCTCGGGGTTGTCTTTGGTGATATCGGGAATTGTGTCTTCTGTGGTCATACGCGGGTACCTGGTCTCTGTACCGGTCTTTGGAGTGTGTCTGGTCGTTATGTCTGGCATTTCCAGTGTTGTATGCCCTCGTCCCACTAAAGTTTTGGGCATGTTGCGACGTCCTGTCATCTCATAGTCCTGGGTTCAGTTCAGCCCTGGGTGGTTCTAGTGCCGTCAAAAGTTCGATTGTCGCGCTAATTGTACTGGGTCGTGCGACAGTTAAATGATTTTTTATCTGTTCTGGGTAGTGTCGCGTAACTAAACTAATAAATTCCTAAGGTTCCATGGGAGGGTCCAACATTTTACTTTATTGCGCTAAGTCTAGAAAGTAATCCACCATGGATCGTCCTCTGTGTGGATATTTTCCTGTATTTATGTTCGTTCGGACAGCATATTGTGTTGCGCCATTCCAATATTTTGTTAAAAAGTGTTGTTTGAAGTCTGTGTAACTGGTGTGGTCACCTACTGCTAGCCTAAACCAAGTCAGTGACCGCCCCTGCAAGCCTCGTTTAACTATTATCATCTTAAAATCATCTGGAATGTTCTTGAGCTGAAAGTAATACTCTAGGTCCATTATGTAACGCTTCGCGTTGTCTCTCACGTCATCAAATGTTGGCACGGTTATTTCATTTAACAAGTGAAAATGGTTAGGGTACCCGGTGTTTATACAGTTACTGTATATGCTCCCTTGGCTAACACTATTACATGTTTCCATAGGTACTGTTGAAGACGTGTTTTGGCACGTGTTCATCTACGCATTTAAAATAAGGTACCTACATTATTTCAACTTTCTCACATTAAGTAATCTTGATGAATTTATAAATTTGTAAGTTTATTCTTAAATTCAAACTTTAACAACGTAAAGTTATTTAGTGTACGTTTCAGCCTATTTTAGCACTAGTAGTTTTCATTGCAGTGAACCTATTTTTTCACTGTTTTCTGGAAAAAGCGATTTTCTTCTGTCGCTTAAAATGCTTTTATATGAAGTAAAAGATCTCTCTGTTCCATAAAAAGCTCACCAAGACTCACCTGGGTACGATTCCAGGCGACCGCAAAGTGAGATTTGTGGTGAACAACACGGCGTTGGGGCCGGTTTTCTCCGGGACCTCCGGTTTCCCCCGCCATCTCATTCCACCAGTGCTCCATCTTCATCTCATGTATCATCAGTGTCACTGCCTGAGATGCCATATGTAGTAAGAGTGGGCCTTAAACAGTAGGTATTTCATTTCATGAAAAGCCTCAGGGCAGCGAAAAGAGCCTTTGTCACATACAGAGTTAGCGGTAAGTTTTTTCTCAGATTCACCTTGTAGCATCTTATTCACATCCAAAAGGAGCATTAAACCTGGATTCCTTGCTTCAACTTACTCAATTTTGTTACGAAGACACTTTCCTGTTTCTCCTGGTATGTCATTGGCTCTAGGGGTAGATAAGTATCTTGCATCATATCGGTAAATAGTTTCACTTTGATGGCACGTTCACAAACTTTTTTTAGAGGAAATTAAGACATTTACTTCCGGAAAATTCGATTTAATATCCTCTACCAACAAGTGGAGAATAGATGCTAAACAAGTCATATGAACTGTCTTACAATGAAATGCGTGCAAAGCTTTAAATAGCCTTAAGCATGTATGCTGCTGCATCTGTAACATCAACCCGAGTTCATTCTCATTTTCGCTGATATCTCTTCTTATTTTTGTATTGCCTGAATAAAATTAGTTTACTGAAAATTAGTAAAGATAAGGGTGGAGGGTAGTATTTGGTCTCATTCAAACTCCGTGGTACTACAGGCCATATATAAATTTGCTTCATTTGAAAATATTTTGTGTAATACATTTAAAAGTTTTAAATAATTGGCAAGTTTGTATAAAGCTCAAAATATCGGCGAGGGGTTTGGGATATAACCAAACCAATTTCATTAAGTTACCCATTCATGAACTTTGTCAATGCAGTTTTCCTTATTTTTATTTCATGAGGAGCTTTTCTTCCAGAATGTTTTTCCAGGAAATTTCGAAAAGCCGCGTTCTTTAGCTTAAAGTGATGCTTGCCGAAGCTAATGCTTTGCAGATATCTTTCAAAAAACTACCATTACCATCATGTCTACTTCTACTTGCAGTAAATGCTGCGGGTAATGTATGGTTTCTATGAGACTCTGTTTGTAAATGTTGTGTAATCTATACTTTTTTGTCGCAGGGCACCTATAACATTGGTATAAAAATAACATGGGTTTATTTTAGTTTAATAAGACCAACAAAAAACTAACTCAAAAATCACACTTATTTCTAAAATATTGTGAAAATACAAAAATAAAACTCTGTTTTTCACACAGCTGGTACCTGTACATTTGTGAAAGTTTAGAAGTTACGTGAAAATGGCACTTTTTAATTGTTGGAGATGTTATCGTTGAGGCAGACGGCAATAGTAATATAAACCGTATCAAGTTTTATGATGCAGCGGCCGCACCGAACTTTAAACAGTTTTTCTTACTGGCAATATCTTTTTTTTTTAATTATTTATTTCAATTGCTCAGCACAGTTAGTGCTATACAAATTTTGGAGCTATATACATAATATATGTAATAAAAATAAAGTCTAGAAAGATAGAGGATACACATATTAGAGTCCTCAAGAAAACTGGTCTGATTAGTGTGAGTATAAATTAAATAACTTCTTCATTACAGAATAAATAAACATTATAGAAATAAAATGTGCTGTGGCAAGCGTGCCTTCAGTCTTGGTGCAGCATCAAGGCGACGTCCCAGTTGGAATGTGAGCAAAGTATCTGCTGGATAGAGTCAACATGAAAACTTCAATGCCATGGCCGGGATTTGAACCACGGATCTCCTGGTTTCCGTCCAGTCGCTCTTAACCTTTGAGCTACCATGGCCAACGTGCCTTCCTGACATTAAATTCTCCAGTTGACTCGTATATTTTCCCCGGTAGACCACTAGGGGCTCTCGCATCCGAGATACACCGTTTGTGGCGACTTACTATTGTAAGTACTTAAGTCCCAGGCTTCACCATTTAAGAGTTAAATGGTGAAGCCTGGGACTTAAGTACTTACAATAGTAAGTCGCCACAAACGGTGTATCTCGGATGCGAGAGCCCCTAGTGGTCTACCGGGGAAAATATACGAGTCAACTGGAGAATTTAATGTCAGGAAGGCACGTTGGCCATGGTAGCTCAAAGGTTAAGAGCGACTGGACGGAAACCAGGAGATCCGTGGTTCAAATCCCGGCCATGGCATTGAATTTTTCATGTTGACTCTATCCATCAAACATCTTAGCCTATATACGGCTAGTGTGGAGAAATGGTTAATTTCCATCAATTAACTAAAAAAGTATCTGCTTGTCGTTGTAGAGATGTACTCATTAATGCTGACTATGTCCAATTCTCTATGCAGCTGTGCAATCCGGATGTACCACGGGGCATTCACAGACAATCGTAATATCCTGTTTTGAAACTCCTGGAGTTGATGAATATGAGTAGGTGAAGCACATCCCCATATAGGACTGGCATATAGAAGAAGCGGTCATAGATTACTTTTGTATATTAGCAGCATACATTCGACTCATAAAGAGGATTTGCCGTTGAGTATGGGATACAGCTTGTGAAGACAAGCATAGCCTTGATTTAGTTTGCTTTTGATATGTGTACTCCATGTCAGCCGACGATCAAGATGGACGCCAATGTGCGATTTGACTGCACAATCAGAAGGTAACCAGGGGACTTTAGTGTTATAGAGTCGTGTATTTTCTGGAGCAGCAGGCATGCGCAAGGTGAAAAGCTTAAGAAGACATTTGCTTGGATTAAGTGCGATACGCCAGCGAGTTAACCAGTGCAGGAAAATGTTCAGGGACGATTGTAGGGTTGCAATGGCAGATTCAATAGAGAAGTGCGAGGTAAAGATGACTGTATTGTCAGCAAATAGCGCGGTACTTGTTGCAGGAAGTTCAATCATGTCAGCAGTATATAGACTGTAAAGAAGAAGCGCAAGGACGCTACCCTGGGGCACGCCGGCTAAAATAGTACGGGGTGAGGAATGTACTGAACCAAGACGCACAGAAAATTGGCGTTCCTGAAGATAGCTAGTAATCAAGCTAAGTAAGTAGAGTGGAAGACATAGGTCATGTAGTTTATAAAGGAGACCATCGTGCCACACTCTATCAAATGCCTGAGTGAAATCTAGGAATGCTGCCACAGTATGCTCTTTGGCGTCAAAGCTACAGGTAATATGTTCAGTAAGTCTCAGGAGCTGGTGAGTGCTAGAATGATGCTGTCTAAACCCAAACTATTGGGGAGGTATAACTGAGGTTTCAGAAACAAACCGAAGAAGTCACTTTTGAATGAGCTTTTCCAGAAGTTTGGATAGAGTTGGTAAAAGACTAATTGGTCGATAACTCTTTGGGGAACTAGGAGGTTTGTTAGGCTTTTGCATTGCAATGATCTCGGCAAATTTCCAGGCTTTAGGAAAATATCCAATGCAAAAAAAATGCATTATATAAAGAGGCCAAAAAGGAGATGGTCTTCTTTGTGAAGTATTTCAATACAACTGATGGAATAAGATCGTTTCCAGGGGCCTTCTTACTGGGCAGAAATTGAATAATAGGTCATACCTCACTAGACGAAACCCACCTAATGGGCAACGGAGCCGTAGGCTGGGACGTGCTCAGGCGCTCCTAAAGATGTGCAGTGAAGGCAGGATCAGATGCTGGATTAGGTGTGAACGTAGATTCAAAGTAGGCAGCTAATGTTTCGCACTTTTCCAAGGTGGTGTTGCTGATTAGATTGTTGACTCGAAGCGACGGCATTTGAAGTGGTTCCCGGAGTATCTGTTTCGTCACTTTCCAGAGCGAGCTGTCTGAAGGACAGATAGTTGAGACGAAGTGTTGATAGCTGCTGTAATGGTGCTCATCCAAGGCATGCTTATGCTGGCGAATGAGTTGATTAAGACGTTGTCGTTGCCAAGGCTCCCTATGGCGTTGCCAAAGACGATGCATTTGATGTTTAGCTCGAATCATCTGGAGAAGGTGATCTGGTAAATGTGGTGATCTGGTGCCATGGCAATAAAAACGGTGTTGAATTGTACATTTTACAGAGGTGTGAATTACGTGTCGAAGATGCGCTACAGCTGAATCAATATCTGTATAGGTAGCAATAGTGCGAGGTGTGTGTACAAAAGTATCTATATTCCATTGGAAAGCATTCCAGTTGACAGGCCCAGTGATAAGACTCTCTGATGGCTGTTTTAATATGGGAACAAAGTAGAATTTAATAACCACTGGAAAGTGATCAGAATTAAGCTCTGGACGAGGTTGCATGTAAACTGGAAGTGTAAATTGTTTAAGAAGACCTATGTCCAAAATATCCGGTTACACAGCATGATTGTAAGAATAAAATGTTGGCTCATTCAGAACAATCACTTGAAGAGCAGAATCTAGCATAGCCTGTAGTAGACAACGTCCATTGGGAATGGTTTGACCACAGCCCCATGCTTCATGTTTACTATTTAGATCACCTAGGAGTATAGTGGGTTGGTTGTCGTCGAATAAATACTGAATAGATGCAGGATTTAGCCAGCAACGTGGCTGTTTATACGCTGCGATAATATTAACTGGAGAAGTGTTTGGTTGAGGGAGTTGTACACCCACAACTTCAAGATCAGGCACAATTGGGAGATAAACAGAATGATGTTGAAGATGACGTTTCACAAGGATGGCAGTACCACCAGAGGCAATACTTGCAATTCTGTCCTCCCGATATATGAAATCATTTGGAATCTTGAAGGTTTCAGAGGTAAGCAAGTGAGTTTCACTTGTGCAGACAATATCAACATTGTGGTGATGTAAGAAAGCTGTGAAGGAGGATCTTTTCTCCCTCAAACCATCGGCATTCCAATTTAGCAATATAAGTTGAGAGAAGAAGCGATTATGGACTGCCATTGCACAATATGTACTCAAGAAAAGATGTAATATAAGGAACTATGCATGGAAGATAGGTAGTCAGAAATGAGCAAAGAGCATTAAAAAGGCTCATAAGACAGTCATGGTCATGCTGTTGTGATGCTGTAGAAGAAGAAACAGTGTCTCTGGGGCCAGATGTGTTAGACGTTTCCTCATGGGCTTGTCGCGCAGAGGAGGATGGCACAACAGGGGGGACCGTGTGAGATGAGCGTAGAGCCAGAAAGTGTTGTGGTGACTTGGAGGGTGGTGACTGTTGAGGCTGGGAGCTAGCAGTCCTGGTGGACAGTTGCGAAGGAGTCCTATTTGACTGTCACCCAACAGTCCCTATTGATGAAAGAGATGGTGACTGTGACGCCATCTTGAGAAAATATGAACATTCTTTGAAGTTGACAGGTTGATCACCTCCGCAATTAACACATTTAGGCGCAGCGGTTCGTGGAACGGAAGAGTCTTTATAATGGTGTTGGCCTTTACAGCGCACGCATCGGGGTGCAAGTCTACAATAGTTCTTAGTGTGTTCATCATGTTGACATTTAGTACACTCAGGTAGAGTGTATGATGTACGTCGTTCCTCCACTTGCACAATGCAATGACACAGGCGAGTGAGATCAAAGATTTTCATACTGGCTTCGGATTTGTTTACTTCCACAGCACATAATGGCATGGGAGACCTGTCTTTGTTGTATAGTCGATTTACTTGTAGGACGGGATAGTTAAGTTTGACCAGTTCATCAAATATTTCTTCGTTGCTTAAAGAATACGGAACATTCCGTATAATAGCAATTTACTTGGTATTATCTGAAGAGCGGAAAGTGTGGTACTGTTGTTTATAAGTGTCTAGGTGCTTAGTAAGTGCTTGAAAATCACTGGTACTGGTATTGACTTTTACAACCATGCCTCAAAGCTGAGTAGTCAAATCAGAGGATAGGATAGATTATAAGTCTTTAATCAGTTGCTGATAATAATTGTTAGTACCGTGTAAAAACATGGGAGGTATGCATTCCCCATTTGACGGCACGGTAGTAGAGGAGCTGGGCTCAGATAGTTGTTCAGTTGCCATTGTTTCAAGAGTATCAAAACAGTTATGCATGGGAATAATGATAATATGCCTATTTTCTATAGAATTACTAGGCCGTTTTGTAGATATCAGTTCTGGACTTTCATGGGAGAATTTTCGATCATTAGTTGTGTGTGAAGAGAACGTTGGCTCTTCCAAAACATCGAGTGAGGTAGCACAAGCACTTACATTTGCACTGTTATGGGTAGCAGGTACTGTTTGCTGCATAGGTGATTGTTGTAGCTGGTGGTGTGATGCAAGAGAAATGTGTTGTGACAAAGCCACAACACATTTCTAGAGATTTCATGACATGGAGGCCCTCTTTGGAAGCATTATGGTAATTCTAAATTGTGTAAAACTTATTTAAAATAACACTCCCTAACACCTTTTAGAATTTTAAGGTTCTCAGAATGTTAAAAATTCAATAACTTGGTAAATATTAGCGCTAACTAGGAGATGTCATTTTTGTATTGCAGTTATTGGGAGAACCAAGCAGAAGGCTAAATATGGAGATTTATAAAACATTCCATACTGCATAACTTGAATTTTCCTAAATATTACTTTTAACAGCAATGTTTCTAAAGAAAAAATGCAATTTTCTACAGAGGGCTCTGTTATCGTATAAACTAACTGATACAACGTGCTTAAATCTTTACAATATTATTTAAATCAATTTTTTTAATGTGTTACAATCTTTATTCTCCATTCTTCTCTGTTAAGTCAGCTTTTATATTCAAGGTGCTTATTGCATGCATGATGTTGCGATAGACCTTTGTCTGTTAGAATTCCCTTGATGGTATCCATTCCAATACATTCTGTCCTCAAGCATGCTTCCTACATGATCATACCATTGCACTTTGAAGGTAATTTCAGCCAAAATCATTGATCTTTTTCCCATAATATTTCCAATCGTATTATTTCTTATTTTGTCCTTTCTAGAAGTTCTTGCCTGTCTCTGCCAGAAAGTCCATTTCTGTTGCCATTAATTTTGTATGATTAGCCATTTTTTAACTCCTGCCCTATTGTCTTTGTTTTGGTTAAAGTGATTACACTTTGTTATTTTTTCCAATTTCTTTCCTCACTTCTCATATCTTATTATTTAGATCATTGTGCGTATTACTGTTTGACCTTTTAGCATTGTACATTTTTTACTATGAATGGGGAGGTGATATATTACATAAACCCTCAACCTGTAGGATTAGGTAAGTTTCAGTACTCTTTCAGAGAACTGAGTTCATATCCTGCAGCATGGTAGCCATACATAAGTATCATGGCACCATGAGAATAGTTGTCACTCCAGTTTGAACCTAAACAAGCCTTATTTTAAAGAAGAAAAGTTTTTATGCATTATGTATAGTTATTCTTAAAAAAATTTAGACTCATTATCTTTTGCAATAAAACGTTAGCCATTATGTTTAAAAGAATTAATAACTTTACTTCTGGTAAACAATTTATTATTTATAATTAAGTAACAATAAAAATATTACATGCCTGGAAAAGTTCAGATAATTATCTTTATCTATATAATGGCTCGTTAGTTGGTAAGATAAGGGATTTAATCTTTGACTATATACAAAAATTTTAATACGCTCATCAGAAAGAGTTTTATCCGAGACTTTCTTCTGTTGCATTACACACGTTTATAATGAGCAGATTTACATGCTGTATTTGTCATTCTTTCCCTTCCCTACAACAGCCGCAGCAATCTCTTTCTCTATTTTCCTTAGTTTCCCTTCCTACATCTCTGTTTTTAACAAAATGTGCCCAATTGCTTTATTTTGGAAATTAATATCATTAACTTTGAACTGATGTTATTTTATTACCCTTTTAGCTGGGCGTTGGGATTCAGTGGATCTTCGTGCATCTACACCAAGAAGAGTTACCAAGAAGGAGTGATCCGATGTACAGCAAACTAATATTGTCCACAGTCAGGTCAGTACTTTGCAATATCCTACTGAAAAGAACCATTGAAGTTAAACTGTATAGAATGTAATTTCTAATAAGATGGGGAGAAGGAAAGCAAAAGCGTAAGAAGTCCTTCCAATTATATGGAAGCTAATTATACTTTTTAAGTAAAAGGGAAGGGAATTCTTTTTTATGACTAATCATGGTTACAGGCGGTGATAAAGCTGTCACAGTAGACAAGGTCAAAGACAGACTGGATGGAGATGAAGATAATCCAAGTTATCATAACATGTCTGACAAAGAAATTGCGCAAAGTGTAAGCGATGCAAGGGACATTAGGAGTGAATCTGAGGATGAGGATGTGAATTTCAGAAAGTCAAAAGTGAAATTAAATGAGGTTAAACAGTATCTGAATTGTGTAATAGACTTTGTCGAAGAAACTGACATTAAACAAATTTCTACATACTACCATCATATGAGGAGTCTTCGTGATTTCATTGAGGAAGAGATGTATGATAAATCACAAAACAAAATTGATAGTTTCTTAAAACCAAACATATATAGATTTTGTAATTAAAATCAGGTGGGCCTATTGTATATTACATTCTAATAAATTACACAGTACATGCTCTAATTTAATTCACAATTTTTTTCTGTGGTGTTTATTTCACTTAATCTGGACTTTTGATATTCTGGACATTAAGCCGCAATTGGTCCAGATTAACAAGGTTTTACTGTAGTTTTCCTAATCATAATCATAATCATAATCCTTAATTGAGCACTAAGCTTACAAGAAGCGATAGGTTCTGTCAGTTATAAAAAGTATTTACAATGTATTTACAAGTACAGAAGGTTTGCAAATTTATACATATAAAATTCTAGGTGGAATTTTATTTGCCCTATAGCAGTTAAAGGGAAACTAACCATCTGACACAGTCAATGTTAAGTTTGCCTTATTTAAAGACCAGATTGAAGCTGTCAGAGAAACTACCCAAGATATCATTTTAAAATTTTTGCTGGATAAAGACATAAATGTATAAGTAAATTGCCTACATTTGTGAAGAAATGGATATCACAAAAACTGTATGGTTTCTCAAAATAAGTTTGATATTTAAAATTATTTTGTGTGAAATCCTTTTTGTGGTCATACTCGTATACTTATTTCTTTCAAAATTGTTTTTATTTTATTATCATGTGTTTAAAATTTCATAATTTTATGACTTAAGATTCCTGGGAAACTGGGTACAGTTTCATTCAGATGTGGCAGTTCAGTGCACAGTGAGGAGGCAGGGTTTCTGTTTTCGAGATTAGATGGAAAATATATGGCACTTTAAGGTCAGCTATACTTAAATAATTTACTATTCTGAATTTGTATACCATGTAAGACTCCAGTCTGTTTCAGTTTTAAAGTTTATCTCCTATAAAATGAAGCAGATAGACAATATACGGGTTGTATATAAATGAATATCGGGGTTTTAACTTTTTATAATATTTATTACATTAAACTTACAGTTATAAATGTTATGTCAAATGAAAAATCAACTTAAATAGTTTTCAATTGCTGGCACCAGTGCGCATGCGCGTGACATGTTTCTGCTGCAATCCGCTGGACAGCGGTGGTAGCAAAGATTGCGACTAGTAAACAGTTTGCAAAGACCGAATCTGTAGTTACTGTGCTACGTGCGTTCCTCATTAAGCTATGTTTTGATCCTCCTAGTGATAATAACATCCGTAGATGGTATCATCAGTTTGAACATACCGGCTGCCTTTGTAAAGGGAAGAGCATGGGACGACCAAGAGTAAGTGAGGACACTGTTGAGCGAGTTAGAGTGTCCATCGCTCGTAACCCAAAGAAACCAGTCCAAAAAGCTAGTCGTGAACAAGTTCCTGTGCTGACTGTTTGGAGAGTTGTAAGAAAATGCTTACGGCTACATCCTTACCGTTTACAGTTATTACAGGCTCTAAAGCTGGCAGGCAACGGATTACGTGCCAACTTCGCAAACGACATGTTGTTTCATGACGATGACGATTTTATGGATCGGTTGTCTCAGAGATGAATCGACCTTTCACCTTAGTGGACATTTTAAAACTCATAATATGCGCATCGGAGGCACTGAAAATCCTCAGTAGATGGTACAAGTGCAGCGAGATTCCCCCAAAAGTAAATCTTTTTAAGGCGTATCCCAGCGAAAAGTTTATGGGCCTTTCTTTTTTGTTGAACCTATTGCAACTGGCACTTCTTTCCTTGATACACTAGAGCCATAAATCTTCCCTCTGTTGGAAAAAATCGAACCAGAGAACTTTATTTCCCAGCAAGATGGTACGCCACCTCACTGGCATAACGAAGTACGAATTGGTTGAACGTCACTGCACCCGAGCACTGGAAAGGCCACAACGGCCCCAGTGACAGAGCTTGCTATGCATGGACTCCACGTTCTCCTGACTTAACCCCATGCGATGCTTACATTTGGGGCTTCATCAAAGACCGTGTGTACGTGGCTCCGCTACCAGTTGACCTCCCTGAATTAAGAAACCGGATTGAAGCAGCTGTTGCTCCAATTACTGAATACACACTTATCAACGTCTGGGAAGAACTCGGCTATAGATCTGATGTGCGCCGTGTGATAAAGGGTAGTCACATTGAACATTTTTGAGGTTCCTTGTAAAACCGTTTGAGTTACTTTTTCATCTGATATGTCATTTATAACTGTAAGATGAGTGCAATAAATATTATAAAGGTTAAAAACCACGACATTCATTTATATAGAGCTGTTACTTTTGCATAACGAGTGTGTATAACAAATAAGTTTTCAATTTAGAGTATTATTTTGGTAGAATATTTTTTTGAAACTATACGTGCCACGTCGTTGGAAGATGAAGCTAAGTTTTAGTTTGGTATTTATACAGTAACTTTGAAAGTGCCGGACACACACCTTGCTTTTCAGATGAATTAATAGTATTATACATAAGCTTTACATAAACCGTTCCAAATAAGTCCCTTAGAACAGGGTGACTAAGTGAGATTACGCTTAAAGGGAGAACCGTTCACCCAGTGAACCTCACGAGAGTAAAGAAGTTTGAATAAGCCAGCCAACGTTGGGTTTGTAGTCTTCATTATGCAATGTCTAGCTCAATTCCCCCGGAGGGTAATTTATGGAGATACGATTTCTTGAGTATCCGCTTGTAAATTAAACTCCATAGCGTTTGCTCACTGTTTCTTTTTCTTTTCAGTTCCCTTTTCTTATTCTTTTGAAGGTAGAAATAATTCGAGGTATAAAATCACGTTTCTCATCATACGACGCTGCAAACTTTAATTTTATACCGAAAAACTTTATCGGTTTCCTCTGATGTCAATGAAAGATTGACTTACACATATATCTTTTAGGAGACAGCCTGAAGATCAAGTTGTAATTATAATATCCGATACAGCACTCCAGGGACCAAACGTGTAATATGAGTAGAGCAAGTTCAGAAAAAGGATCCAATTATTTTGTCTGATGGGAAATATAAGGAAGATGACCCATACCGTCTGAGTTTAAAAAGACGATACATGAGAGATGTCAGGCCAGGGCGCTGGAACCGTTCCTATGGAAACGTAAACAAGGTTTGCCATATTGGTCACCGAAATCGATATTCAGCTGCGTTGTGTTATTAGCCTACTTTGTTACAACTGTGTATAAAATGCATAGTTAACCATTCGTTAGTCGCGTATATATCTGCGAGGTACATGACCTAAGTTTATTTCATTATTATGGTAATAAATGGAGGTAAGGGCTTGCCGAGCCAGGACATCTTTCATCATACCTTTTGCACTGCTTCCTGGTATGACTTAAACCGTGGAAGCGTTAAATTACCAGAGGTACGATTAGGTCCGTTAAGGAAAAGCAAGGCCGCAACCTGGCTCAGTGGTTAGACCGCTTGGCTTTCGCCAAGGCGGCCCGGGTTCGATCCCAGGCGACCGCAAAATGAGATTTTTGGTGGACAACACGGCGCTGGGGCGGGTTTTCTCCGGGACCTCCGGTTTACCCCGCCAACTCACTCAACCGGTGCTCCATCTTCATCTCATGTATCATCAGTGTCACCGCCTGCGGTGCCGTATGTATTAAAAGCGGGCATTAAACACTACACACATAAGGAAAGGCACAAAGTATATCAAAATTAGATTTTTTTAACGATAACTTTATACTCTTAAAAATTCAAATATAACAGTATACAATTTCTCTTTTCCTCAAATCTTTAACAACATGTCAATTAATTATCCTTGCCACTGGTTATATATTATTATTTCTTTAACTGCATTGAAAGTCTTTAGGGTTTCTTTTCTTGTTTAAAGTGCAGTAAATCCAGGAAATTTGTCTTAATTGACGCGAGAAACACAGGAAAAATTTGGAATAAAAATTTAGAAGGTTTATCAGAACTTACATAATGAAGCGAAGTCAAACAATGTTGTCCCCAATGTTCCTACGTACGGAGCGACGAAGTGCAGATGCGATGTTCAGTGTCCGAGATCCATGTCAGAAGTCCTCTTTCTTTTACCGGAGCCTCCCAGACGACAAGTCCAGGCCGATCCCCCCGGTGTAGCGTCAAGCAATTATCCAAGCCTTTGGCTCCCTCTACAGGCGAAAGTAGTGCTTCCTAGCGCTCAGCAACGGAACTCGTTCAAGACTAGATGTAACTAGGCACCATGGCTGGTAGTCTAAGGAGTTGGATATCACCAATATAGCTCAAGAGCTGGGGGGGGAGTAG